>SJYC01139921.1:0-65731 GCA_006408675.1 Madoqua kirkii | reverse complement strand
AGATCTCTAGTCTTTCCCATTCTGTTCTTTTCCTCTATTTCTTTGCATTGATCTCTGAAGAAGTCTTTCTTATCTCTTCTTGCTATTCTTTGGAACTGACAGAATATATATCTTATATACATATAATTTCATATATTTGTGTTTTATATATATGTATTGGAGAAGGCGATGGCACCCCACTCCAGTGTTCTTGCCTGGAAAATTCCATGGATGGAGGAGCCTGGTAGCCTGCGGTCCATGGGGTCGTGAAGAGTCGAACACAACTGAAGTGACTTAGCAGCAGCAACAGGATATATATGTATTAATTATAAACCACTGAGTCACTGCTTTATTTTCTACTTTCTCATACTAGATGTGTTACTTTTTTCCCCTTCATAGTAGATGGTTGCTTTTCATTGAATACAAAGACTCAGAATTAATTTTAGAGTTAATTAATGCATGTCGATAAATGCATACTCTATGCTAAAGACTGTGAAAGGCACTTTCAACTGCTTCTACCTTATTTAATCTTCTACTCCTTTATTTAATCTTCCAGCTTCTCTCTCTACTACACAAAGTGGGTAAGTTAATTGGTGTCTTGGAGCCCCAGTCTTTTCATAGGGACAACGGGAACAACTATTATACCTATGTCATAGGATTACTGTCAGAATCAAATAAAATAATGATGAAAGTGTTACTGGCTCAGTCGTGTCCTACTCTTTGAGACTCCACCCCACAAACCATAGCACACCAGGCTCCTCTGCCCATGTGATTCTCCAGGCAAGAATACTGGAGTGGATAACCACTCCCTTCTCCTGGGGATCTTCCCAATTTAGGGATCTAACCTGGGTTTCCCCAGTGCAGGCAGATTCTTTACCATCTGAGCCACCAGGGAAGCCCCGAAATAACAATAATGTTTATATATAAGGATTTTTTTGTTGCAAACAAATGTAGGAAGTAAAAAGATTAATGAGAAAGCTAAAGGACCGTGTTCTCACCAGCTAGAGATTCCCAGAAAGTGTTCAGGGCAGGAAGCATGCTACCATATCACAGTGAAGGCACCAGTAATGAATGAATTCTACTATATCTGCCACTTACCTTGCTCAATATATATGACTGCCAAACTGGAAGCTCTGGTTAACCATATCTGAATTATGTGATTTTCCTTTGGGGCTTCCCAGGTGGCTCAGTAGTAAAGAACTTGTCCGCCAATGCAGGAGATGTGGGTTCGATCCCTGGGTCAGGAATAGCCTGTGGAGAAGGAAATAGCAACACTCTCTAGTATTCTTTCCTGGGAAATCCCGTGGACAGTGGAGCCTGGTGAGCTATAGTCCATGAGGTTGCAAAAGAGTTGGACATGACTTAGCGACTAAATGAACCACTTTCCTTTAGGTATGTTAGGTGAAGTAAAGAAAGATCTGGCAAAAGGAATCCCATCAACTCCAAGGTTGAGAAAGGAGACCCCTGAGTTGACACCCCCACTAAGAGGCCACAGACCTAGGGAGAGTTAAATCTCCCACAGGAAACGGAACCCTATCAGAGGGAAAGAGAATGGATGTCATGCATCAGGATAAAGGAAGTTCACTAGTGTACAAAATACATGGTGCATGTGGGAACTCAGTAAGTGTCAATTATCTATAACTTCCTTAGGATGTAGCTACAGTTATTCCGTTCTGAAAAATAAATAAATAAATAAAATAAAGTTCAGAAAGGTTATGTAATTTTCCCAAATTACATTTAAAAAATATTAATAAGTCAAACAACTTACCCAAATTCCAAGGCCAAACACTTCCAGTGGAAAGAATGAAGATGAGGAGTTGAGAAAAAATAAAGAGCTGTATATTGCAATGAGTAATAAACAAAACATGTTTAGGATTTTAGTTATTAAGCTTGTTTTTTCCTTGGGCGAGGCCTGAACTTTCAATGTCTTGCTCTTCTGCAGTCTTTTCTGTGATCTTTGGATGTGCATTCCTGTGTGGATCAAGTATCATTATTCCCCCTTGGGGAAGCCTTCTGTTCAGCAAAGGAAAAGCCAAACTTCTTCAGAGAGGTTAGAAGGTGCAAGTACAAGCTTTAACCATGTGTTTTCTGATGAAATAGTAGAAGCAGTAAATGCTGATGAAGCCAGACACACAGGAATTTTGCAATACATCCCACACGAAGGGAAGGCCACCTGAGGCAGCTGAGATGGCAGAAGGCACTGGCATCTTATGACGTTTATCTGGAAATGTTTCCCTGAACCCTAAACCCCAGTCATCTCTAACTGATAACAAAGCTCGTTGACACTAGTAAAAATATTAAAATTGAAGAAAAAGAATGCATTCATTTTCAAAGGTTACTTCCTCATTCCTACTCCACAATCACAATTCAAAGAAAATTCTAAGTGCAGCTTGTAGCAAAGGTCTGAGTACTTCAGATGGAGTGGAGAAATCCTAGTGGTATATATGCTGCCCTCAATTCTAGCATGTTAGGACAGTTTACTAAGAGTTCCTTTGCAAAACTTTAGGGAGAAACAGGAATAGAATTTAGGGAAGTTGGTTAGATCCTTGGACATCAGGATAAACACTCCTATGAAGGAAAAAAAAAATGAAGTCAAAAAGTATATGAGGGGATGTGAGGCTTGGAGATGGTGTATGGCTGACGTTCACTGTAAAGAGGAGCATCCCAGTGCCCAGATTCTGCCTAGAGTCAGGGGATTTCAGGGTCAGCAGTGAGGGATGCGTTTTGAGGGGGGTGATCCTTGTTTCAAGTACCAGGACAGCAGGAAATATTCACCCAAGGTGTTGATTTTCTATGAGAGATGAACTAGTAAGAAATGAACTAGTAAGAGATGAATTAGTAAGAGACTCAGCTGGAGCAGGAGTAGCCAGAGCTAAGAACAGAGAAGGTGCTGAGGCAGCAAAAGAAGAGGATAGCACGCAACCCTAGGGAAAAGAGAGGCATGTTATCAGTGGGAACAGAAAGTAGGAAGATGTTCACAGCCCCAAAGAGCACATGAGCAGTCAAAGAACCAATGAGAATGAGAGGGCAAGTAGATAAGCCACAGTATAGCTGCTCTTAGTGCTGACGTGCTCGTAAGGTACTGACCCTGTGCAAGCTCTCGTATCTTCTCATAACAACGGAGGGGTGTATTATAGTCCCCGTTTTACATTTAAGGAGACTTAGCAAGGGCAAGTGACTTGCCCGAGGTCACACACGTTACAGCAGAAGCAGGGCAAAACCCAATCTGTCTCCAAGCCCACATTTTGTGCCAGCACACTATGCCCATGTCCCAACCTCCGTGTTGAAATACACATTTCAACATATACCTGTGCATTTTTCTCTGTAATTCTTTATAACGACTGTATTCTACCAGACATTTTACCTTGAAGCTTGTATTTTTTCCTTCATATCATATCTGGGATATTTCCTCTTGTCTGTTATCTATTCCTTCTGTAATTTTATCATGTTCCTTAGAATATCACAATGCAGTGGTTAGCAAACTACTACTGTAAATAAAGTTTTACTGGCACTCAGCTACATTCATTTTTTATATATTTTCTGTGGCTACTTTCCTGCTTTAACAAGAGTTGAACAATAACTACAGATGTTGTATGACACTCATAGATAACATTGGTATATTTTTATAAAATGTCTTTGATTACTAGGAAGAGAATGAATATCCTTTCATGTGCTTATTGTCCATTGCATTTTCTCACCTATTGCTGTTTTGCTTTGCTCACTTTTGCACTATTGTTAGGAGTACAATGCAAGGTGAAGCATACTTTCTCTGCATACTGCTGGAATTAGCTAAAATCCTGTCCCCAAAACTTATTAGTTGTGTGATATAGGGCACGGCACTTGATTTTACTGTGCCTCAGTTTCTCAGCCAGTAAAATGGGATTATAATATTGTCTCTATTTATTACAGTTATTACAAGAATCAAGAGAAAACTATCCTTTTTATTTATCACTTCTCTTTTTCTCTGTTTTTGACATGCTGTGTAGTCAAACAGTAAGAGCTTCTGCAACTTCCTTTTCAAAATTCCTAAAACACAGAATTTTTGAAGGCACTAAAAAGCATGTTGTCAGCCTTTGGGTAAGATCAGGGAGGCCCATAGCTAATGAGAACAGAAGATCTTGCTGATGCGATTCTGGACGGTGCAAGAATAAAGTATCTTGTTTCATTTCTTTGCTCACAAACCTTTCCTACATCAGTCCAGGAAACCATAAGTGAATCTTACTGTAATAAGTTAGGGATCACCTAACATTAACATTAGTTAGGATCACTTAACATTAGTTTCATTGTATCAACAGTAGGAGACAGAATCCAAAATCCACTGAGATTGTGATCTGTCTTGACTGGAAAAAAAATTTTTTCCCCTAAATTGCAGATCTCCTGCAATTTGGAAAAATATTTATATCCCTCTCATTGCTCTTATTATCTATATTAAACTTATATCCTCTTTTAGCTATTAAACTGAATGGCTTGAGAACAAACTAAGCATTTGCTTTATCTTTGCATACCTCACAGCCCCCAGCAGAGTATGTTATACAAATAGGTGCTCATTAAATAGTAGTTTACCATATGAACTAATTATTAGTGGTTATTGCCATTAATAACAAGGTAAATAAAAATCAACTATCTCACCTGGTTTCTTTCTTTCCCCAGAACAAAATTTTTAAAAAGGAATTTAGTCAATTTAGGGCTTTATGTTATTGGGTTATGACTAATTAAATGCTTTCCAGGCTGAAAGGTGGCTTAAACATCAGAGATTTATTTTCTCACAGATCTGGAGCTTGGCAAGTCCAAGAGCATAGTTCTGGAAGGTATCGTCCAAGGCCTCCCTCCTTGGCTGGATGGCCTCCATCTCATCATGTTCTCATGTGGGTTTTCTCCTATACACATGCATCCCTGTTGTCTCCTTTTGCATCCAAATTTCCTCTTCTTGTAAGGACACCAGCCACACTGGATTAGGCAGGGAAGCACCCAAGACTTCATTTTAACTTAATCACCTCTTGAAACACCCCATCTTCAAATACAGTCACATTTTGAGGTAATGGAGGTAGGGCTTCAACATATGAATTTGGATAGGAGACGCAATTCAGCTTGGAGCAAAGAAAAATCTCTCTCTCTCTCTGTTTAATTGGAGGCTAATAGCTTTACAAAGTTGTGTTGGTTTCTGTCATATATCAGTGTGAATCACATGTCCCCTCCCTCTTGAATATCCCCCTACTCCTCGAACCATCCCTCACCTCTAGGTTGTCACAGAGCAGTACCAGGTTGGGCTCCCTGTGTTATACAGCAACTCCCACTAGCTATCAATTTTACTACATGTGGTAATGTATGTTTCAACACTACTCTCTAATTTTGTTCCACCCTCTCCTTCCCTGCTCTGTCTACAAGCCTGTTATCTATGTCTGCGTCTCAAAGAAAATCTTATAAGTGAATCTTACTGTAATAAGTTAGGGATCACCTAACATTAACATTAGTTAGGATCACTTAACATTAGTTTCATTGTATCAACAGTAGGAGACAGAATCCAAAATCCACTGAGATTGTGATCTGTCTTGACTGGAAAAAAAATTTTTTCCCCTAAATTGCAGATCTCCTGCAATTTGGAAAAATATTTATATCCCTCTCATTGCTCTTATTATCTATATTAAACTTATATCCTCTTTTAGCTATTAAACTGAATGGCTTGAGAACAAACTAAGCATTTGCTTTATCTTTGCATACCTCACAGCCCCCAGCAGAGTATGTTATACAAATAGGTGCTCATTAAATAGTAGTTTACCATATGAACTAATTATTAGTGGTTATTGCCATTAATAACAAGGTAAATAAAAATCAACTATCTCACCTGGTTTCTTTCTTTCCCCAGAACAAAATTTTTAAAAAGGAATTTAGTCAATTTAGGGCTTTATGTTATTGGGTTATGACTAATTAAATGCTTTCCAGGCTGAAAGGTGGCTTAAACATCAGAGATTTATTTTCTCACAGATCTGGAGCTTGGCAAGTCCAAGAGCATAGTTCTGGAAGGTATCGTCCAAGGCCTCCCTCCTTGGCTGGATGGCCTCCATCTCATCATGTTCTCATGTGGGTTTTCTCCTATACACATGCATCCCTGTTGTCTCCTTTTGCATCCAAATTTCCTCTTCTTGTAAGGACACCAGCCACACTGGATTAGGCAGGGAAGCACCCAAGACTTCATTTTAACTTAATCACCTCTTGAAACACCCCATCTTCAAATACAGTCACATTTTGAGGTAATGGAGGTAGGGCTTCAACATATGAATTTGGATAGGAGACGCAATTCAGCTTGGAGCAAAGAAAAATCTCTCTCTCTCTCTGTTTAATTGGAGGCTAATAGCTTTACAAAGTTGTGTTGGTTTCTGTCATATATCAGTGTGAATCACATGTCCCCTCCCTCTTGAATATCCCCCTACTCCTCGAACCATCCCTCACCTCTAGGTTGTCACAGAGCAGTACCAGGTTGGGCTCCCTGTGTTATACAGCAACTTCCCACTAGCTATCAATTTTACTACATGTGGTAATGTATGTTTCAACACTACTCTCTAATTTTGTTCCACCCTCTCCTTCCCTGCTCTGTCTACAAGCCTGTTATCTATGTCTGCGTCTCAAAGAAAATCTCTTTAAAACAAGTGTAAGCTATACTCAAAGTGAAAGTGAAGTCGCTCAGTCGTGTCCCGACTCTTTGCAACCGTGGACTGTAGCCCACCAAGCTCCTCCGTCCACGGGATTCTCCAGGCACGAATACTGGAGTGGGTTGCCATTTCCTTCTCCAGGGAATCTTCCCGACCCAGGGATTGAATCCAAGTCTTCTACATTGCAGGCAGACACTTTAACCTCTGCACCACCAGGGAAGCCCCAACTATACTCTTTGACCCACAAAACTGAGTACAAGTAGATGATGGAGAGATGTTCAGAGGATTAATGCTCAGAATTCTAAATGACCCAGATTATACAGCCCATCTGAAGACTTGAAGCTGAGTCATAGAGCCAATTATCTCAATTATCCTCATTTCACTGCAGTGATACTTCAGGGGTTATGAGTAATATTATTTTTTAAAAAGATTAATTATAATGGCAAATTTCACAAATAAGTCTAAAAATAATTTTAAGTATGCTGCCAACCCTACAGGTTATTAAACATCTTTAGACTAGAAAGAATAGAAAAGGCAATTCTAAAATTAGAGACCTCTACATCCTGCATGGTGGGAGGAAGAGGATGAGTTTGTTCCTAGCTGTGTGTGATGATGTGAGTCTCTGGTTAATCGATGTTTTCCTAGCCCCATGCCTTTGCTTAGGTTCGTTCCTCTGTTGAAGTCCCCTTTCCTTGACCCATGATAAAATGTTGAACCTAAATGTCCCCTTCACCATGAAGCATCCCCTGATCACTGCAGCAGGAAAGGATCTTTGTTTTTCTTGTATTTCTCAGAATGACTTAGGAGTGAAAACTGAGCTCTTGTAATGAAAACACCCCGAAATATTGTGGCTTGGATAAGATGAAAGTGTATGGATTTCCAATATAAGATTCTTGAAATAAGCAGTCCAGGTGAGCCCCATCATTTACAAACCCAGACTCCTTTTGTTCTTTGGTTCTACCATCTTGGAGGCTATTATCCTTATCCACATAGTTGAAGCTGAGTCACATAAAAGAGCTCAGAGGAAGTAGAAATAACAAGAATTCAGGGTCTAGGATGTTCTTTTAAGCAAGAGAGATAAAAATTGAATATGCCATTTTTGCTCACATTTTACTCATAAAATATATCTCAGGCCACACTTAACTGCACGGAAGGATGGTGTACTAGTTGGGGTTCTCCAGAGAAATAGAATCAATAAGAGAGAGAGAAAAGGGGGGTTTATTATGGGAATCGTCTCATCCAATTATGCAGGTTAAACAATTCCGTAATCTTCCATTTGCAAACTGGAGGACCAAGTAAGCCAGCAGTATAATTCAGTTCAAGTTCAAGGTCCTGAGAACCAGGGCATGATGCTCTATACAACAGGAGAAAATGGTTGTTTCTGCTCCAGCAAAAGGAGAACATTCACACCTCCTCCGCCTTTTTGTTCTTTTCAAGACCTCAGGTGAATTGGATGATGCCCACTTGCGTTGATGAGGGCAATTTTCTTTCCTCAGTCTACCTATTCAAATGTTAATATCTTTTGGAAACACCCTCTCAGACACAATCAGAAATAATGTTCTCCCAGCTGTCTCCACATCGCTTAGCTCAGCTAAGCTGACGCATAAAATGAACCACACATCTCGGAGTGTATTTTCTCACCAGAAGAAAGGTAACTTTTGGGTAACTAGTTGTCACCACTCCAAATTCTTACAACACTTCTAAAAGACCGTTTATTAGAGCTCCTTGTGAAGGTGTTTTATTTCCTCAATTCATTGTAAACTCTGCAAGTGCAGAGATGACTAGAACGTATGAGACTGGATGTTTTGTACCATGACGGCTCAGCGGCCCACACTTGTGTTCAATAAAAAAGAGCTGGATGAGTGAAATGTTCATCTTATTTATACAGAGGCCATGGATATTCTGCCTGATCACTCTTCTTATAACACATACTTCAATTAAAATGAATCACTTATAAATATATCTATTTGATATTATTTTCTCCTCGTGTGTACCATATCCCATTGTGATACTGTAAATAAAATGAGGACAGGGGCCAGGTCTGCAGTCTAGGCTCACTTCGGAAGTGCATGGAACATATTCATTAAATAATGAATGAGTGTATTTATCAAATGGTGGTGATGGGTTCTTTAGAAAAGTAGAGGTGAGGGTAGAAGTAAGGAGTGTGATAGAGACTGGAAGGCATTTCCCTTTTCCCCTGGACAGGCAATTGGACCTGTCGGTGACAAGTGTGGTCTTGAGGGTGAGTTCTGGCCAATGGGATGTATCAGTGTAAGGGTAAAAGTGAGGTCCTTCCCTTCTAGCCTCAGGCCATGTAACCCCTCCAGGGCCACCATCTACCTGCACATCCTCTGCCTGCTAACAAGATATAAGAGAAAACCCTGAGGTCTTGGGGGATGATGGAGCCATCAGATGGAAGGATAAGGGTCCCTGAATTATCATGTAAAACACTGCCAGCCAAGGACTTGCAAAGAATAGGAAACAAGTTTCTTTGGTCCTGAGCCATTGGTGTTCTGGATACTTTTGTTAAAGCATTTCACCTACCCTAACACAGAAAGAAAATCCCAGAAAAAACAATTTGATATTTCTTAACCTCATGGGAAGAGTTGACTCATTGGAAAAGACTCTGATGCTGGGAAGGATTGGGGGCAGGAGGAGAAGGGGACGACAGAGGATGAGATGGCTGGATGGCATCACTGACTCGATGAATGTGAGTCTGAGTGAACTCCGGGAGATGGTGATGGACAGGGAGGCCTGGCGTGCTGCAGTTCATGGGGTAGCAAAGAGTCGGACACGACTGAGCAACTGAACTGAACTGAATCCTTTTCAGCAAGATGCTCCGCTTCTTTCCTCATTTCCAGACATGAAGTTCACTAACCAAAATGCCTGAAATCCTCAAAACTGAAAATTCATTATTTTTAGATTGTAGAACCTAATTTTTGCAACAGTTTATTGCAGTTAATAGGCATACAGTAAACTATACATATCTAAAATGTATCAATGTAATGTTTCTCCACATGTAAACACCTGTTAAAACATACCTACACAAATGTATCATCTCCAACAACTTCCTTATGGCCTCTTTTAATCCATTCCTCCTTCTCTTCCCCGTCCTCTCCTTCTGACATCCTCTTCCCCAGGTATCGACTTATCAGTTTTCTGTCACAATGCGTTAGGTGGTAGTTCCTAGATTTTTATGTAAATGGAATCACACATTATTTACTAGGCTTTTTCCGGCTTCTATCATTCACGTAATGATTTTTATATTCTTTTATATGGTAAAGTATATCTACAGTCTATTCCTTTTTATTACAGAGCAATCCTCTATCATGTGGATATACCTCAATGTATTTATCCACCACCTGTTGATGGACATTTCAATGGTCTCAGTTTGGAACCATAACAAATAAAAACCATTATGAACATTGGTATACAAGCCTTGATCTGGAGATATGTTTTTGTTTCTCTTAGGTAAATAACAAAGACTTTAAGGGCTGAGTCATACAGTAGGTATTGATATATGCTCAACTTTTAAAGTAAGCATCAAAGGAAATGTACCACTTTACATTTCCACTAGCATTGTATGACAGTTCTACTTCCTCTGTATCCTCCCCAACAGCTCACATAGTCAGTCTTTTAAATTTTAACTCTCTTCGTAGGTATATTTGGTATCTCATTGGCCTGCGAGAAAAATCTTGAAGCTACTTTTAAAATGCCATTTTGACATTGTGAAAAGAACATGGACATTAATGGTAGAAGAAATGGCTACACGTCTTCAAAATGACATTTTTGTAAATTCAACTCTGTCAAACAAGGGGGCATTCTAGGGAATGGCAGCTACAAGGACTTAGAAGAATAAAAGAGCTTGTGTGACCCAGGACAACCATTCAATAGTGCTCGAGTTTAGAATGAGAAGTCCAGATTGGCAAGAGACAACTCTGTGAAAGGAACTGGTGGCCAGTTCATAAAATTATGACATGCCATATATATAGCTCCAGATTCTGATCCTTGAAAGGGAAAGCCGTGGTGGAGGAGAGTGCCATAACCAGATTCATGAATTAGAACTGGCAGATCTTTTAGGAACCAGCAGAGGAGAGGTGAACTCTGTGGGAGAGAGTCCTCTAAGAAGATTTCTGCATGAGTGGATCCGAGATGATGAGAACCTGATCTAGGATGGCAGTAGCAGGGCAAGAGGATGGAAACCAAGATACAGAGGAAAGAATTAGCCAGGTTTGGGAAGATTCCCTGGACTATGGGTGACACAGTTTTCTGCTTTGAGCAGATAGATAAGCAGGGTGTCTCCTTGTAAAATGAGGAACAAAAGTTTGCAAACAGTTGCATAAGGGAAGATGATAAACTCTTTTTCCAGGACATTCTGAGACTAAGGTAACTCTGACTATCAAAATGGAAGCATTTGGGAGTTAACTTTTGCCTCATTTATTCAAAACAAATGTATTAATCACTGTTTATGTGCCAGACATCGTAAAGAAATGTGGGGCTGGAAGTAAGACTAGACGAGGAACTAGATATCTCGATTTCAACACTAGTAAGCCAACCAGTCAGCTAGTTATTTTTCATTTATTTCGGATAAGTCTCTTAAATTCTTACTTATGTCTAAAATTGAGGTAATAATGCCAATCTTGGCCATATGCAACAGAGTAAAGAGCTGTATTATATCAGATATAAGATGATAATTCAAAGTAGAAAGTGATAAGAACCCTATAGGAGATTTAAAAGGTTCTGGAGATCCAGCAGAGTGTTTACTTCCAATTGTCTCTGGCCTCAGATTATAATATATGACCACTTATGCCCACATTATTTACAGCCATACATGAGGGGAGGGTCTTGAAGGAAGGAGCCATAAATGCGCTTTGATGATTTGATGAGGCAGAGAGAAGGCCAGGTCACAGCATTCCAGCTGTGGTTCAGGTAGCAAGAGGGCTGGAGAAATTCATGCTATTCCTCCCAGAGGCCAGTACAAAGGGGTGTCCAAAGACAGATATAAAAGAAAACATATAAAGCAGCTCAGGATCACTATGTCTATGTGATTTTTGCACATTAACAGAAACTGTTTGTAGGTTCACAGGCTGTTCCCCTGCTACAAGGGTGCTTGTGTCAGTGAGAAAAATTCTACAGAAATCAGAAACTAGAAAACCAGTCTCAACACCACTACAGAATAGGTATATGACCCTCAATGTCACTTACTATCTCTGGTTCTCTAGCCCCACGTGGAAAGGAGAGGTTTAAATGATTCTACCAATCCTGCCAGCTCCAACAATGAATGTCTTTATGAAGTCTTTCTGGACACATCGCTCCTTGAAAAAGTAGCTCCTTTCTTCTTCTCATAAATCTAGTTGTTTGCTCAGCAAGATTAAAGAACATAATAAATATTCAAGCCAGGAACTGTTTGGGCTGTGACGCAGTTTAACAATGCAAATCTGCTGCGCGACAGTCAAAGTCTGCATCAGTTCCACTTCTTTGTGAAAATATCCTTATCACCCAGTGCTTGGGTCATCGTAAATTCAAATTTGCATTGGTGACTTCATTTAGCCATCTCCCTGCCACTGGTTCATTAACTGGGTCTTCAGCATATAGGAGGTCATCTATGCAGAAGGAAAGTGAATGTCTCCATATTTTTGAGAATCTGAATGCTATTTCAGAACTACAGCAAAGTGATTCATTCTGTCACCTTAGGGATCTGGGTTTTCTGAGGAAAAATTAATTGTTGCCCTGGTCTTGGCTAATTTTGCTAATTATTCAGGACTTTGGACAGGCATATTGCACTGAATACGCTGGGAGGTGCAATGTGAAAATCTGAGAACCTGTTTGGTGGATTGGAGAAAGCTGCCTTCAAACTTAAATAGGGGAGACTATCTTTGCAGGCAATATAGTGGAAAACTACCTTTGTCAAAATGTGCATGCTCTGCAAATGAGAGGTTGCTATTTTCCAAAGAAGTAATCATATAGCTGGGGGGAGGAGAGGTGCTCATATAACTCTCACCAGTATCTATTATTTAAAATGCCAGAAGCAATTATGATGTCATGTGTTGTCTAAAATTGGAGCAGTCAGACAGCTTGAGATGCAGTCAGAGCTAATAAACCAAATAAAATCTGCAGAGTTTTACTGCATCATATTCTTTCTTTACACAATTATAAGCACAAGAAAGGCATCTGCCACATTACAGTCAATTTATTCCTTCTTTACTTTCTCTCTTCTTTCTTCCTTTTGTTAAAAAGGAAGCATGTGAAGTTGAATTGGTTAGGGATAAATTTCAAAGGTTACAGTGGGGAAAGGAGGTGCTGTTATTAAGAAAAACGCCTTCCTGGAGAAGTCCAATGTAACTTTCTGTTGCAAGCCTTGAAAATATCCTCCTGATTAAAATATGCCTTCCTGTTTTGTACCTGCTTTAGCATCAAGCATTTGAGAAAAGAGCAGAAAATAAGCGATGCCTGCCACTCAGAATCCTTCTAATAAATTCCACCTAAGAAGGTCCAGCACTAAGGGCTAATTTCCAAGGTATTTCCTTAATCAGATTCCTAAAGCCAAATGTATGCGTCTTTAATTTCCTTTGGATCTGACAGCATTAAGTTGAGAAAAGTCAAGAGCTTATTTTTTCATTTTCTGTGTGATAAAAAAATTCGCCCTTTCCATATGATTTTCAGATGAGATCAACTGTTTAATTTCTCTCAAAAGCTAACAGCCAGAGGGCAGCGAAGGAAACCTAGGGACCCAGAAGCCAAGAGGATCCTCTGACCTTGTTCTAGGCAAGCCAGACAAGCTACTTCCTTAGAGTTTAATGGAGCAATATATTCAGAAAAAGGGTTTTTGTTTCGTGTTTGCTTTATCTTCCATCACGAGCTGTAAAATCCTTCACATCTGACCGATTAAAAAAAAAGGAATACATCACAGTATATCAGAATGCACACCATCCTTTCAATTGGACCCAAACAACCTTCAAGGTCACTTATTTCTACTAACCTCAGGCTCCCTTGCTTTCTTTATCCATCCCTCATCAGCCCTGCATATCGTGAAAAAAATCTTCATGCAAGAAAGCAAGCTTCGCATTAATTATGTGAACCACATCTGCACACAGGTTGTGGGAGCTCTCAGACCGCATCTGTTGAATGCCAAGGCCAAAAACACCCAACTCCACAGGGATGTTGTTTGCTATGCCCTTTTGCTCATTGGTAGATTGATTTTCATGTTCTGGCTAAATAAATAGTTAGCAATGCTGAGCATCGTTCCTTGCTTTGCACTGAAGACCCAATTAGCAAGCATAGTCAATGGACAGGTCAAGAGTTGAGGTTCAGACAGACTCCTCGAGGCCAAACCTCTCTGTTTGAACAGCTTTCCACTCACCTTTGTCCTCATCACAGGTGATCTCCTGTGAAACATGTCACCGAGCTCCACGTGCAAAGCCAGAGAGGAAATAAATAGCAGTTTATCCAAATATCATGTGTCACTGCACAGACAAATCAAACTGCTCTGGAAAGATCATTACTGATAAAGAATGAACTGCTGGCACAGAAATGTAAAGTTGTGGGTCAGGAAAGGCTGTAAGCTACAGAGGTGAATAGATACATGGTGAATATTGAGAGCTGCCTGTGTTATAAGTAATTTAAATGGGATGTTACTTTTAACTCATGATAGACCAGCTCTGTGGATGTGGGTGTGTTGGGGATCCCCTGTAAGTAAGTGATGGAAATACCTTGTCATCAGTTACTCTTCAGTCTGCCGGTATAAATTCACATCAGATTTACAGCTTTCTGAACCTTCTCGGCAGAGTTACAGAGCATAACACCACCAGAATGACAATCTGGCTAGCTGTCTTACTCAATACTCATTTTACAGACTACAGTCTTCAAGACACCCAGGGACTGTAACGTCCAGAAAATAAATCCACCAGGGGTCAGAGCTACATGGATTGTGTTTAGACATCTGACCCATAAAACACACTTGTGCAGGTAGGATTTGTCTGTTTGTCTCTGTGGGATGCTGTTGCATAGCAGACCCATTTCTACAGAGGCTCCCCCAGAAGGAGAACAAATTAACCTCAGTCCATCCACCAAGTCCCTCTCTGAGCCAACAGCTGGGGTGGTCTGGGATCCTCCACCCCAGGAGTCATCACTGCCTTGTCCAGATGATGATGGGAATGGATTTCCAAACATCAAGGATTTGTCTCTCTTTGAGGTTTGTAAAACCTCCAGACTCTTTAAGCTGACCCCCTCAGGCACTGGAACAGAGAGATGGCGATTAGAACAATGAAATGAGAAGCCACACATGTATGGCCCTTTCATAAGAGAGCGAATATTTTCCAAAAGCTGAACTTACTCAACCAGATGTATTCATGACTGGTTTCAGGCACTGAAAATGAAAACAAAACAAATAAACCCAAGCAAAACTAACAATAGTCCCTGACTCACATTTTAGTGATGTAGGTGAGCCATCAGTGATATCTGAAACCACTACCAATCACTAAGGGCTAAGACAATTCCTAGAGCTGATCTCAAATTCCAATAGCTATTGACTTGAACTCTTTAATATTCTTCTAATCAGTGGAGAAGGCAATGGCATCCCACTCCAGTACTCTTGCCTGGAAACTCCCATGCATGGAGGAGCCTGGTAGGCTGCAGTCCATGGGGTCACAAAGAGTCGGACACGACTGAGTGACTTCATTTTCAATTTTCACTTTCATGCATTGGAGAAGGAAATGGCAACCCACTCCAGTGTTCTTGCCTGGAGAATCCCAGGGATGGTGGAGCCCCATGGCCTGCCATCTGTGGGGTCACACAGAGTCGGACACGACTGAAGCGACTTAGCAGCAGGAGCAGCAATCAGTGTTATCCTCCTTTCTCACTGCCAGTAGGTTAAAGTCACCAACCTTCCATCAGTTCCTTCCAACGCACGTGAACTGAGTACTCTGAAGCATGGTCTGAGATCTACCCAAGTGAGTGGAGTGGAGTTCAGTCACTAAGTCAGATCCAACTTCTTGCACCCCATGGACTGCAGCACAACAGACTTCCCTGTCCATCACCAACTCCCAGAGTTTACTCAAACTCATGTCCATTCAGTCAATGATGCCATCCAACCATCTTATCCTCTGTCCTCCCCTTCTCCTCCTGACTTCAATCTTTCCCAACATCAGGGTCTTTTCCAATGAGTCAGTTCTTCGCATCAGGTGGCCAGAGTTTCAGCTTCAGCATCAATCCTTCCAGTGAATATTCAAGACTGATTTCCTTTAGGATGGACAATTTGGATCTCCTTGCAGTCCAAGAGACTCTCAAGAGTTTTCTCCAATATCATAGTTCAAAAGCATCAATTCTTTGGTGCTCAGCTTTCTTTCACATCTATACATGACTACTGGAAAAAAAACATAGTCTTGACTAGATGGACTTCTGTTGGCAAAGCAGTCTCTCTGCTTTTTAATATGCAGTCTAGGTTGGTCATAACTGTTCTTCCAAGGAGTAAGTGTCTTTTAATTTCATGGCTGAGGTCACCATCTGCAGTGATTTTTGGAGCCCCCCAAAATAAAGTTTCTCACTGTTTCCACTGTTTGCCCATCTATTGCCTATGAAGTGATAGGACAGGATGCCATGATCTTCATTTTCTGAATGCTAAGTTTTAAGCCAACTTTTTCACTTTCCTCTTTCACTTTCATCAAGAGGTTCTTTAGTTCTTCTTCACTTTCTGCCATAAGGGTGGTGTCATCTGCGTATCTGAGGTTATTGATATTTCTCTCAGCAATCTGGATTCCAGCTTGTGCTTCATCCAGCCCAGCATTTCTCAAGTGAGGCAAAGGCCAAGACATCTTCACACAATGTTTTAATAACTCAGTTACTAACTTGTTTAGTAGCTAACCTGGTCAGTGACTTAGAGTACACTTGGTTTGTTACCATCCATAACAAAGACTCCATACTTTCAAGAACATGGTGCTAAAAAGACTACCAAACAATTCTGAAATTAGACTAGCTTTGGCAAAATTTCTGTCCTAGTTTTTCAGCCACATTTTATCTGCCTGCTCCTATTTTCATCTGTAAGCCCTTACCCACTGCTCAGTCAGCGGTCACATCAGGTTTAAAATTTATTCCTTTGCATACCTTTCTCCATGTGGGGGAAGCATACATCTAAGTTTCTGGTGATTTCATGGTTCTGCCTAGAAAGCAGATTCATCTTCATATTATGCAAAAAAGAAGATGTCATAGAGTCTAATCTAGAGAAGTTTAAAATGCCTTTAAACTCAAGTATCTCTCTGCCTCTAATCCCACCATTAGAGTTCCACTGGTTGAATCTTGAAGAATAGCTTTTGTGGTTGTTTACCAAATTTACTCAGGTAAAAATAAATATCCAATGGGAACTTAAATCTCAATGCTTGTTGTAGGAAAGGGTTCCCTAACCACTTTAGCTCATCCAAGCATGAAGCTTGGACTCTTCTTCCCACAGCATCTTTGCCCCTCTTGGTGTTGTTGTTCAGTAGCCCTGTCAAGTCAAACTCTTTGTGACCCCATGGACAGCACCACTCCAGCCCTCACCATCTCCTGAAGCTTGCCCAAGTTCTTGTCCGTTGCATCAGTTTTGCCATCAAGCTGTCTCATCCTCTGATGCCCTCTTCTTCTTCCCTCAATCTTTTCCAGTATCAGGGTTTTTGCAATGGATCATCTGTTTGCATCAGGTGACAAAAATACTGGAGCTTCAGCTCAGCATCAGTCCTTCCAATGAGTATTCAGTGTTGATTTCCTTAAGCTTGATGGGTTTGATCTCCTTGCTGTCCAGTGGATTCTCAGGAGTCTTCTCTAGCACTACAGTTTGAAGGCATAAATTCTTTGGTGCTCTGCCTTCTTCATGGTCCAGCTCTCACAACTGTACGTGACCACTGGAAAGACCATAGTCTTGACTATACGGACCTGCGTTGGCAAAGTAATGTCTCTGATTTTTAACACACTGTCTAGGTTTGTCATAGCTTTCCCACCAAGATACAGTCGTCTTCTGATTTTATGGCTGCAGTCATGAGCCTCAGTGATTTTAGAACCCAAGAAGAGGAAATTTGTCACTGCTTCCACCTTTTCCCCTTCTATTTGCCATGAAGTAATGGAGCCAGATGTTATGATCTTAGCTTTTATAATATTTAGTTTTAAGCCGGCTTTTTCACTCTCCTCCTTCACCCTCATCAAGAGACTATTTTGCTCCTTTTCACTTTCTGACTTAGAGTAGTATCATCTGCATATCTGAGGTTGTTGATATTTCTCCCACCTGTCTTGAGTCCAGCTTGTAACTCATCCAGCCTGAGGATAGGTTAAATAACAGAGTGACAGTAGATAGCCCTGTCGTACTCCTTTCTCAATCCTGAACAACTCAGTTGTTCCATACAGGGTTCTAACTGTTGCTTCTTGACCTGCACACTGGTTTCTCAAGAGATAGGTAAGATGGTCTGGTATTCCCATCTCTGTAAGAGCTTTCCACAGTTTGTTATGATCACATAGTCAAAGACTTTAGTGCAGTCGATGAAACAGAGGTAGATGTTTTTCTAAAATTCCCTTGCTTTCTCTATAATTCAGCAAATGTTGGCAATTTGAGCTCTGATTCTTCCTGACTTTTCTTTTGGTGTAATGACATCTAGTCTTTATTTTGGAACTTTTATGTATGCCTTGGGCTTCCCGGGTTGTAAAGAATCCACCTACCAAGCAGAAGATGTGGTTTTGATCCCTGAGTCAGGAAGATCCCCTGGCAAAGGAAATAGCAATCCACTCCAGTATTCTTGCCTCAGAAATCCCATGGACAGAGTAGACTGGCAGGCTATAGTCCATGGGGTTGCAAAGAGTAGGAGATGAATGAGCAACTAAACGACAATTGTATGTCTCAAGCCACAGAAAAAGTTGGATATCTTCCCAGAGCAATTAGATGGCCTCAGTGAGGACTCATAATAAGTGCCTTCCCTCTGGACAGTCCATAAACTACCTACAGGCAACTCTCCATGGAAAGTCCACATCTCACAAGGGCAATAAGACTAATGGCCCCACTAGCATGGTTTCTCTGCCCACCTAAAGATATACATTAACAATATCTTCTAGGGATTGGTTCTAGGACACCCTGTGGACACCAAAATCTGCAGATGCTCAAGTCCTTTATTTACATATAACCTACTCACCTCCTTCTATGTACTTTAAATCATCTCTAGATTACTTATACAACCTAATGCAATGTAGATGTTATGTAAATAGTTGTAAATACAATGGAAATGATATGTAAATAGTTTCCAGCATGCAGTAAATTCAAGTTTTGTTTTTTGAACTTTCTGGAATTATTTTCCTGAATATTTTTGATCTGAGGTTGGTTGAGTCTGCAAACGCAGAACCCATGGATATTGAAATTCACCCATACTCTCCATTGGCAGCAAGTGGTCTGCCTATGATGACAGGGCTTCCAGGATGCTCCTTGTGCTCTGTGTGGCTACCCATATTCTTTCCCCCATACCACCTCTCCACCTGATTTACATCACCTTTCCTATTCACTCATCTGCCTCCTACTTCCCCTCCACTAAAGTCACCCGTCTTCCTTGCTCTTCTCTTTCATGCAGGGACCTGCCTTTAGTGAGGCGGGAAAAGGAGCAGCCTGACTTTCTAGTTCTTACTCTATCCTCTCTCCAATTTTCTTGTTACAGCCCTGCTTTCTTAGGACTTACTTTCAAGGTCAGAAAATCAAACTTGGTTATTTCTTGAGGTTCCTAAAAGTATTGTGGATGCCTCTAATTAATAGGGAGAGGTAGGGAAGTTGATTGGGATGATCGGTTAAAGAAAATGGGAATAAAAGAAATGCAGACTCTAATACTTCAAAGTATTATTTGACTTCACCAAATATAGGATTTTATCATTTGAAGAGGGAATTCCCTGGTGGCCCAGTAGTTAGGACTCCACGCATCCACTGCAGGTGGCATGAGTTCGATCCTGGTTGAAGAACTAAGTTCCCATATGCTGCCCAGCACAGCCAAGAAAAAACATAGTGAAGGAAATCAAAGACTTTGAGTTGACTGTACTAGATGCTAGAGTATCCCTTCCTCACAGGGCTGTTAAAGTGTTAAGATAATACATGTAGAGAGTTTAACATAGTACCTGACACACAGTAAGTGCTTGAGAAATGTTAGCTATGTTGTTATTATTGAGAAGAAAAAACTGAGCTGGAAGTACTCAGGGAGAGAATAAAAAACAAAGAAAAATACCACTGTTCCATCTTAATGACAGCCAGCAAGACCAGCCGCCATCTTGATTTCTCCTTCCTCGGAATCCTTTGACACAATTTGTCTCTCACGGCAGCTAGGAAGCTTCATCCTGCTTACCTTCCACAAATTATTCGACCCCAAGAAAGCTTTATCACCATTTTATGAACACTCAAATGCTGAGTTAATTTTTGACCTATTCTTTGAAAATTTCCAGCAAGGATTTTGCTGCACCTGTAATTTATCAAAACACTCTTACAGAAATTCAATGTCAACCTAATATTGTGGCAGATAACACTGTTTCAGAATGGCACCATATGTCTCTAGTGACAGGATGTTGCAGGAAGTGGTCCCCTTCAAGCCACCACAGAGACCCTCTGACAATAGGTAAATACTATAAAACTATTCATTAGAACCAGAATATAACATGCCATCACCACAGGGAAGGCCAGTTTAAAATCATAAATGTCAAGACATAATTAGCTTAAAGGTCAGGTTTAATTACAGTTGTTGAAACTGAAATACACTAATTATTGAAACCATGTCAGAAAATTATTTTAATGGAGTAGAATGTTTTGTCAGTGCCTTTGTTTCTACAGAAGGATGGTTCTTATTGCTTGATAGAAACAAAAACGACGATGGGCATTTACTTCCCTGCCTGGATGGAAACAGAGAACAAAACAGACATCAGTTCAGTTCAGTTCAGTCACTCAGTCGTGTCTGACTCTTTGCGACCCGTGAATCGCAGCACGCCAGGTCTCCCTGTCCATCACCAACTCCCAGAGTTCACTCAGACTCACATCCATCGAGTCCGTGATGCCATCCAGCCATCTCATCCTCTGTCGTCCCCTTCTCTTCCTGCCCCCAATCCCTCCCAGCATCAGAGTCTTTTCCAGTGAGTCAATTCTTCACATGAGGTGGCCAAAGTACTGGAATTTCAGCTTTAGTATCATTCCTTCCAAAGAAATCCCAAGGTTGATCTCCTTCAGAATGAACTGGTTGGATCTCCTTGCAGATGATAGGGCTGATAAAAGAGCCCAGAACTCCAAACAGTTCCACAGAGCAATAGTCCCTGTTATTGTATTATTAATCATTTTCTTATAATCTGTGCTTTAGATATAATTTTAAAGACGCTTCAAGGAAAGCTCAATGCATTACATTGTAACAACAAAGGAAGAACATTTATCACTGGGTTCATAGGTTTAATGGTAAACCAAATCAATAAATAAACAACTGGTGAGAAAATAACTCAATAACTGTAAGAAGTTGTCATACCTGTATGATTTCTAATATTTCTACCAGGAATATTTATTGACTCACCTAAATATTTTTGTTGAGTTTTATCATCTTTCTCCTTTGGGTTTCCGAGGATGAGAAACATTTGAACAATCTTTCATTTAACTTAATTTTGTTTTGTCCCCTGTTTTGTCTAAACCTTTAAGAAAAAATAAGGGATAATACCTCTTAAAATTCAGCTCTGTTTGAAAAAACAAATAAAAGAAAAAAACTCCACAAGAAATGCAAGTGATAAGTAACCATGAGTTACCAGAAGCTCCTCATAATTGGTAAGAAAAGTCCTTTGGAAGATTCGGTCTGAATACTGATATATCCCTATAGGGAAAAAAAAAGTTTTGTGTAGTGTAGTTCTCATATGGAGATTAGCACTCCTGAGGAGAACTAAAACATCAGTTTCAGAAGGAAAAAAAAATTGTTAAAATGAGGCAAAAATCTACAGATTATGTTTTGTCAAAATGGAGAACAAAGGGCTAAGGAAACAGTATTTTACTATCTGAAAGACACATTGGGAGAGACCGTTTTTGTTAAGAGAGGAGAAACTGCATGACTCCAAAGCATTTAAAATAGTTCCAAAGAACTCACTTGTGACAAAGCAAGAGCTGAGCTATTCCCCAGTAAGCCACAGACAATGCCAGCAGAGTCTGCACTCCGCTCTAGTTCAATAATGGAAAAAGAAAATGACATTTAATTAAGAGTCGCCTGCCTTCCAGTACTTATGACATTGAAATCAGTGTGGACATAAGGCATTAAAGCTGACATCAACATAGTTCACCCAAGAAGTCATTTACTTAAGATTTACAACTGACTGTAACAGAAAAGTGAAAATTTATGAAAGGTTTCCATCTGGCAGTCTATATCATTAGTATTCACACTGATAGCAGCAATGATTTAAGTTTCATAATCTAAGTGAAGATATGCATCAAAAAATTCTCCTAAAATATGTCTAATAGCTCTAACTGACTGCTTTATTAGAGTCTGTCCATGAAAAAAAATGTTAGATATCAATGAAGAAGTCATCAGCCGTTAATTTCAGTCTATTCAACTAATATGCATAATAAAGTGGCAATGATGTGGCTGAAACCCCCACCCAAATTCTCTGAAAGAGACACAATAAACCAACTACCTTCCATGGCTTTAAGCCCTAAAAACTGCCTTGTTTGATCTGGTTATAGCAAGCATTTCAAGTCATAGCAATGATTATTTATTAAATATTAATGACTGTTTTGGAGAATGGATGGGAGTAAAAAATGCAGCCTTTGGCATGTGTTGTTCAGGGCGTATGAATAAATCCTGTTAACAGAGAGGAGGAAATATGTATAAATCTCCTACTGCAGAAGAATCACTGTGCCATCCATTTTTCTGAATTAAAGCACACTGTCACTGCAAAACACCCTCATATTGTCAGAGCAGGATTGTGTAAGAAGATAAACCCTTGATACCCTCTCTTAAAACTGAAGATAGAGAAGTGTTTAAAACAAAAAGAAATGTGGTTTGCACAGCAGAAAACAAAATTAGAATACCATTGGATGGTGCTGAGTACAGATTAAAAACATCTTTAAAAGAGGTTAATATAATCCCAGGGGTTTCATGTAAGAGGCTGCAGAAATAAAGGAAAGAACAAGAATTCCAGAGTCAGGCTGCAGGCAGGCATTAAATTTGGCTCCACCTCATTTTAGCTCTATGACCTTGTGCAAATTTATTTATCCTCTCTGGTTGTCTGTATTCCCCTCTAGAAAACAGCACCTAGCTCATTGGGTTGTTGGACTGAGTACGTGCTCAGACGTGTCCAACTCTTTGTGACCCTATGGACTGTAGTCCACCGGGGTTCTTCTGTCCGTGAGATTTTCCTGGCAAGAATACTAGAGTGGGTTGCCATTTCCTCCTCCAAGGGATCCTCCAGACCTGAGGATCAAACCCTCATCTCCTGGGTCTCCTGTGTTGTCAGGTGGATTCTTTACCACTGAATCACTTGTGAATCCCAGGTAGATGTTATATAGGAGGTTCCCAAAGCAAAGGTTCATAGAGAAGTTTCAGCTATGTAAATCTTACCATGGATGTAAAACTTTTCTCTGTTTGTGGCTAATTGCTTTACCATGTTGTGTTGGTTTCTGCCATACAACAACGTGAACAAGCTGAAGTATGTACATGTTCCCTCCTTCTTGAACTCCCTCCCACCCCTCTCCCTCATTCCACCCCTCTTCCCTGTCAATGAGCACCAAGTTGAGTTTTCAGTGTTATAAACTTGAACCAACAGAAATCTCACTTAAATAGAGTTGGGAGACCAGAAGGGGGAGCTCCCGTGCCCTACAATATTAATAGCAGAGTCCAAAAGAAAGAAGACTCCTTTCCTAGCAAGGACTCAGCCATAGCAATGAAAAGCCATGGGCTCCATCTACTAGAGCCCTCCTAACTTTCTTTTCCTCTCTGTAAAAGTGTTCTCCTTTCCTGGCCATGAGGATTCACACAGGATTCCCCATGGCTCAGTTCAGTTCAATTCAGTCGCTCAGTCATGTCCAACTCTTTGCAACCCCATGAATCGCAGCACACCAGGCCTCCCTGTCCATCACCAACTCCCACAGTTCACTCAAACTCACATCCATCGAGTAGGTGATGCCATCCAACCATCTCATCCTCTGTCGTCCCCTTCTCCTCCTGCCCCCAATCCCTCCCAGCATCAAAGTCTTTTCCAATGAGTCAACTCTTTGCATGAAGTGGCCAAAGTACTGGAGTAACGAGCATTTGGATTTAGTGGCTTATGTAAAATCCTCTTTTCTCTCTGATACAGTAACCAGTTATTTTTAAGATGATGGCTGTTCACTCGTCCTAAGTCTCTGAATGATGGCGTGGAAAGAGACCCTGACCAATTGGTGATAGACATGGAACATGAGCAGTAAGTAAACCTCTGTCATTGCAGCTCACTGAGACTTTGGTGTTGTTTGTTCCCATAGCAGGCCCTGAAGTCTCCTGACTCATGCAATAGATGTTTACTACGGGGACCTGATAAAATGATGGAGGAATGAAAAGAGAAAGATACACAGGAAAAGATCTCATTCTTCCAATTCTTGTGCAATTGTGTGAGCAGTCAGTTGTACCAGAGTCAGGGAGGCAGTAACGAGGTAGACCTCATAGAGAAAGTAAGGCTTGAAATAAACTGTGATTTTAAAATATTTGAGCTTACCAAGTTGATTGAGGGGGAGGGCGAAAATATTGCAGAAGGAGAGACCACACTGAACAAGTAGACAGAGGAACTGGTACTCTCAGAGATTTGTCTAAAGACATAAAATATCAGGGAAGTTCTTATATAATCTTTATGGAATTTGGAATTTATTTGGTGAGTTAAAGGCTTTTCTACTGTAAAATCTATGACAATTGATGATGCAATTTAGGACATATACCCCTGGGAAATCCCAGAATTTAAGTAAAATACTGAATGACATCATCACAGTCATTGCTGGTAATTGCCACATGTTGTATCTCATGACAGAGAAGAAAACTACACATAACCTCATTTCTTGCTATTCCATTCAAGAAAGATGTTGGAGTTCAAAAATAGGCAAAATTCACATTAAAAATTAAATTACTGCTGATCTTCAATAGGTTAACTCAATTAGTAGCAGACATTTCAGCTCACACTTCACCAACTATCCTAATGCACTGATAGGTCCTTACAAAGAACTTCCACTGTGGGTAAAAGGAGGATCAAAGGATTTTAGGCAGAGGAGTAACAGAGCTGGAGATGTAATACATTTTAGAAAAATTTGTCTAGCAACATGGGATGAATGGAGTGAATGGGATAAGATGATGGTGAGGGTATCATTTAGGAGACTAGCAGTCATAGTTGTTAACAACTTACAAAGAAAGACAAAAAAAGACACGTGTCTATATGACACATTTTGAGAAATTTTGTCTTTCTTGGTGTTTGTGCTTAATTGAAAACTAGGGGCTTCCCTGGTGGCTCAGAGGTTAAAGCGTCTGCCTCCGATGCAGGAGACCTGGGTCCAGTCCCTGGGTCGGGAAGATCCCCTGGAGAAGGAAACGGCAACCCACTCCAGTATTCTTGCCTGGAGAATCCCATGGACCGAGGAGCTTGGTGGGCTACAGTCCACGGGGTCGCAAAGAGTCAGACACGACTGAGCAACTTCACACACACACATCTTCAAATAAGTTTTGTTTTCCTCCCAATAATCTGTCAGTGACAGTAGTTATCCACTTAGTTCTTCCTTCTGTCTCTCTCCGCTCTCCCTCTCCATTCCCTCAGCATTACTTCATCCCTTCCTTGGGAGAACTTGTAAGGATGTTTCAAGACCTTAAGCAGTTGTGCTGTCTACGGAATGGAGTGATTTCCTCTTAATGCCCAGAAACCCATGATGATAACAGCCCAGGTTATGATGATGAGGCCCTGAACTGAGATAATGGCAAACAAAATGAAGAGAAAGAGATACAAGTGAGTGGTAAACTATAGAACTTGATACACCCTGCTCGTTGTCAGTGGAATTCACTTTCTGACTCAACAAATTCCCAGAATATTGTAGGTACTCAACAAGTGTTGCTGAATAAATAAATAAGCTTGAGAAACAAAATGCAAAGCACTGAATATATGTTAGGATGAATCAAGTTGAGTCAACTGTGACTCTTGCCCTAGAAGATTTTCTGTCATTACCGTTAACTTGAAACCTTAAGACATGGATAGCAAATATCTCCTTCATTTTATGCACTCATGAGATTCACTTTAAGTTGACTACTACAGTTTTTCACTGTTGAATCTAAACACACCATCAGAAGCTTTCAGAAGACAATGCTCCAGAAAGTCGTTGCCAACTGATCCAAACTGACAAGGGAAATGAAATCCAATTGCCTATTCTCAGACTTACCAATATATTCAATGAGTTGAAAAGGAAATACGCAGCAAACTGAAAAAGAAAGAGCTAATTTTGTGTTTTGTTCCTATGCTCCCTTTTTCCTGAGATTCTTTCCTAATGAAGGAAAACTAGAGCATTTGCCATCAGCAGATGCCAGCTGACAAGTTTTCAGTCTCAAGAGGAGTAACAATGAAGGGGAGGCCTATGTGGGTTGAGAAAGGATGGGAAGGATGGAGTGAGGGGTTAGCCAATGTAAAGAACTTATTTTGAGAGAAAAAGATGAAATTTGTTCTATTTATTTTGTTAACACGAAATCTGCAAAAATGACTCCTACACAGATCTTTTCAGTATACACGATCTAAGACAAAGATTATGAAAACCACATTAGACAAGAAATCAAGGACCAGAACATTTAACCCTGCTCTCACAATGAATTCATAGAGTAACCAGAGATATCAACCACCTTTCTATTTCCCTATTGGTAAACAGGGGCTCAGCATTTCTTCCAATGATAAAAACCACTTATCTAATGTATACTAGACATTCTAAGCATTTTTCATATATTATCAAAGCCTGGCGCACATCTCCCTTGGAACCAGGAATGGTGAAAATGCATTCTACTTTTACTTTATTTGTATTATTATCCCCACTTGATACATAGCAGAAACCAAGGCTCAGTAAGATTAAGGAACTCAGGCTCACATCATATAAAAAACAAAGTCTGCCTGGTCCCAAAGCTAATCAGAGTAACCACTATGTTATATAGAATCTGCTCACTGTCACTTTTCAAATTACATCCAGGCAGTTGGTTGGCTAAGACTGAGACTTCAGAAAACAGTACAATCCCCATGTGTGGTGGTAACACTTCTGTTTAAGAGCATAGCACTGACAAGACTGAAAATGAACACCATTCAGCAGAGACCACCTGCTTAATGCTTACCAGTGTCCTGCTATATGCTGACTGACATTGGCATATAAAACATTTTAGGAGGCCTTTATTGACCTGTTAATGTCACTCCAGGGCTAATGGAGTAGTACGTTATCCACAATGGAACTGTGGAAACCTCTGTCCAGTGGCGGTCACTAGGACTAACTCAGAAACATACAGTTAACCTGGGCTGCCTGCCGTCAGATAAATGAAGACCTTTGGCTGCTTTATCTTCCTGCAACGCAGATAACAGTAATGTCCTGGTGAAAAGACTGGTTTTGTTTTTTTTTTTAAGAAATAAATATCCCCTTATCCTTCACGATTACAAGATGATTTCACATTGTTGCCAGACAAGAAATAGGACATTCTAGAAATGTGCTCTCTCAACATTTGGCAACCTCAAATCCAGAGGAAGAAAAGAACTTGGCAAAATCACTTAGAAGGATGAGAGATGTAAGTACCATTATGAACCATTTTGCAGTGGTAAATAACCAAGCTTTTATCGGGTGAATGTAATTAGAGACAGATTTCAGTGCAGCTTGGATACAGCTGTTTCTGTCCTCCCAGTGCCAGGCTTTTGCTGGATCGTTCTGTGGCCATTGGCAATTTAGCCAATTAGTTCTGCCTTGGTGCACCCATTTGATCTCCTTCACTGAGATGATGAACCTGCTTATTAAGACTGCTCAGAACTGCAAACAAGGTCCCCAAATCTCAAAGGCACCTTGAGGTATGTGCCTCCAATGGCATATCTTATCTTGATAGTGTTTGTTCTGGGTTTGCTTGTGCTTTAGGAGATGCTTAGGGAAAAAAATTCCTACAAACAGCCTGATGCCTCCCTGTCACTGCCAGGTAAAGGTTTTGCTTCTCCAGGAGATCAGAGGAATCAAAGAACAATGTCTATCGTGTATTCTGCTGAAGGAAGAAATGCAAACACCTCTATATACGGTTAAGAGATAGAGTGTCCACAGCAAAAAGAGATACAGGTAAATGCTCAAGTCTCCTGCGTTTTTAAACTATGACTGCTTGCTCCTTATGGATTCATAAAATTAGGGAACCTGATGCTGAGAAAGGTTGAGGGCAGGAGGAGAAGGGGCAGCAGAGGATGAGATGATTGAATGGCATCACCAACTCAATGGACGTGAGTTTGAGCAAGCTCTGGAAGACAGGGAAGACTGGTGTGCTGCAGTCCATGGGGTCACAAAGAGTCAGACATGACTTAATGACTGAACAACAGCAACAAATATTAGGAGAAAGCTTGTTTCTCAATGTCCCAGAAATGAGCATATAAGATAGTGATAGGACACAGGATAAACTCGGTTTCTGTGCCTTGAATGAAACAGTAGAAGGGCTAAGAACATCCTTGGTTTTAGATAAGTCACTCTTTACTTGTATGTAGACTTAAGACAAAAGCTTCATAGACATAAGTTTCAGATTAACCCCCTCAACCATTCACCTTAACGACAGGAGAGCCTATCAACTCCTGGGCCCAATACTCTTTAGACGGAAAAAGTCTCATAGTTCCATATAGGTCAGGAAACAATATAAATAGTGCTTGTATTTGTTAGGAAACAAAGAAAGAGAAAACCCTTAAACCGGTCTTTGTCTTCTGGTGTTTTGCAATTTTAGTCTCCTTGTTAACAGTAGGAATCAAGTGCCATCTGGTCAGGAGAAGAGAAGTGCCACCAATTTGCACAGAGCCTAAAATAATCTCTCTCCACCCTAAATGGTGAGTAACTACTAGAGGACAGGAACTGTTATTCTGGTCATAGTCCTTGCCTCACAATGCTGAACACAGAATTCTTCCTCAAAGTTACTCTACAAATGTTCATTGGGTTGAATTGAGTGGACAACAGCACTCTAAATGTCTCTTTCTCAGTGTGTAACAGAAGAGAGGAACACTATTTTGTTAAAGCTCTAAATGTAGTTCTGTCTTTGTTTTCAAGGCAACTGCAAGTAGTACACCTTCTTCATTCTGTTGGTACTTGAGTCCTAAAAACAAGGAGACTGAATATATTATTGTCTACAAGGAAGAAGTCCTCACTGAACAACAATCTCAAGAGGCCAACTGGTCAACCTTCAAGCCAGTGATAATTGCCGTGACCCACCCCCCTTTCCTGTTGCTCAAAAAGGCATTATATTTAGATTAAATCAAATTCTTTACTATATAATATCCTATTGCTACATAACAGAGGATCTCAAGTTTAGCAGCTTGAAACAACAATTTATTGTCTCACAGTTTCTAATGATCAGGAATCTGGAACTTGTTTGCTCAGTGGTTCAAGCACAGGATAAGCTCATGAGATTGCAGTCAAACTGTTGAATGGAGTTGCAATGATCTAATGGCTTGATTGGGACTGGAGGATACAATTCTATAATAACTTATATGGACTTAAACAGGAAGCTACATTTTCTTACCACGTGAGCCTCTTTATAAGATTGTTCACAAGATGGCAGCTGGTTTCCCCCAGAGCAGATAATCCAAGAAAGAGAGAATAAGAAAAAGATAGAGGGAGAACACACACCCAAAATACAACCCATGGTATTATTTATAACCCAACTTCTGATATCCCATACCATCACTTCTATCACACTCTACTGGTCACACAGACTAATCTAGTACAGTGTGTGGAAGGTCCAATGAAAGCGTGCCTGGGCACCGCCTTGGCCTCCACACTTACCTAACCCCATAACATGCAACACGGTTCCCTCTCTCTGACACCTCCAAATTCACCTCATGCCACACTCCTCATGCAAACCCTGCTCTAGTAACCTGCCCTTTTGACAGTTCCTAGATAGTTCTTTGAAGTATTTCCTTCCTCAGTTTCTTTTCTTTTTTTCTTTTTTTTTTTTTTGCTTTTTCCTATGCCCAAAATGCTTTCCAGCAGTTCTCCAAATAAGCAAATCTTTTTAATTAGTCAAGCATCCCCTTATCATATAGATCTTTCCAAACCATCTACTTGAAAGAATCTCTTCCATTATGTCATACCCTGTTGTTTGTTGTTTGTTTTCGTAGCATATTTGGACTTACTTCTCCTGTATCTACCTGCTTATTTCCTTTCTGTAAATATAATAAGCTTTATGAAGACAAAGGATCCTGTCTGCCATGCTCACAGTTGCATCTTAGGTAGCTGGTACTAAACTGGTGCTTGACAAATATTTGTTGTCTGAAGAAAAAGGTACAGACCATAGATCTTCCCAGTCAGTATCTTGTACTCTAACCACCCTGACCCACACTTGCACAGTGGGCTAGTGGGCATTTTCCTAAATCAGGCATCAAAACAAACCCCAGGACACCTATTCCTTTCCATATCCTCCATCTCATGACTCAGCTTCCTCTAAGCAGCCACAGACAGAGATCCAAACTGGCTTAGACCTCTAAGATTTCCCTCCCCAGCTTCAGGTATGGCATTAGGCTTTCCTTTTAAAGTTCCCATAATGTCAGCCCATAATCAACTCACCATCTTCCAGCTAACCTAGCCTTTCTTGCTCTGCTGTACCAAGTTTTCAGGCAGTCACCTCATATTCAATTTCTACTACTTAGACCTCTTAGACCTCTAAGATTTCCCTCCCCAGCTTCAGGTATGGCATTAGGCTTTCCTTTTAAAGTTCCCATAATGTCAGCCCATAATCAACTCACCATCTTCCAGCTAACCTAGCCTTTCTTGCTCTGCTGTACCAAGTTTTCAGGCAGTCACCTCGTATTCAATTTCTACTACTTAGACCAATATTGTCAGGTAGCTGCTTAGGCATTCTGTCTGTGTGGGCTCTCAAACTCAGCATCACCCAAGGATATTAAATTCCTGACCTCGCTCAAGCCCTCATTTTACAATCTTATGCCAAGGCTGGTTCCACACCCACACTTAGCCAGAACTCCCAGAACCCCTGCTTGAGTAGGGGTTCTACTTCCTCAGCCTGAAGTAGAACAATATAAAAAGTTCAGACAACCGCTCGTCTCTTGTTTTTCTATGGCTTCTTGTTCTCCAGAGATCTTGTTATTATTGAACTCCCACATATGAGGTTTTCAAGTGCTGAACTGCTTATTTTTTCCATCCATTGGTTTTAGTTAGAGCCTAATTGCCGATTTTAATCAAAGGCGGTGTATGCAGAAACATTTTTATGGAATGTTCCCCTTCCTTTAACCCTGATTTTACATTGTGAGGTGAAATCTGCCAGTAGATCTAGGTTCTAGCCCAAATGCTAAATTTATCATCAGTTTCCTGATCTGTAAATAATAATACAGATGTTTTGAGATGTTCACCAAAGCCTTCCTAAATTTTCTAAGTGTAATATAAAATGCAAGGCACATGTAGCTTTCTGAAGTTTTTGTTTGTTTGTTTTCATCTCTATCCTTTAGGTACTTCTGAAATCAGATGCCAGTTCCCTCAGCAACAGACATGAAATCCAAAGCCTCAGTTCCCCCTCTGCATGTGTTCTCTTGACCCAGGTAGCCTCCTTGCTCTGCCTGGAACTTTCATTCTCCTTTCCTCAGGGATGTCTTAGAATCATCTTCCGCAGAGGTGAACAGGTCCCTATCCTGAGACATGTACTAACCTCTAGAGACCTTTACACCAATCAACCTTGACAAGGTTGCCCCCATCATTAGCACAGCTTGACTGTCTAATCAACCGAGAAACAAAGTCTGTCACATTCAGAGAAGACTGAAGGATTTCTCTATTAACTCCCAGATGTGTCCAGGAACAAAAAGAAAGAAATGAAAACAGAAGTAAGAAATCTAAACTGTTTAAACCTGAGTGCCAATATACAGGTACTCTGTCCCCTTTTACTTACTGGGAGATGGTACAAAACACACTCTTAAAATCAGTTTATACAAAATATTTTCAATTCTTTTTGTTTTCAGGGTCTATAAACAAGAACTCATGTTAAGTTTGGGACTTTCAGAATGAGAGCTGGAGTCACACTCAGGATTTGTTGAGTGTGTTTGCCTTTTTTTCTTTTTGCAATGTTTTATTAGTTTTAGGTTTACAGCAAGGTAATTCATATTCATATATATATATATATATATATACACACACACACACATTCTTTTTCAGATTCTTTTCTACCAAAAGTTTTAAGATTTAAATATTATAAGATTTAAATAATTAAAAGATTTAAAAATTATTTTTTTAAATTATAAGAAATCTTATTATTATAAGATTTAAATATATTTCTCTGTGCCATACAGTTTGTCCTTGTATTTTTATCTATTTTACTTATAGTCATGTATATCTGTTAATCCCAGACTCTTAATTAATACATGCCCCTCCACTATCCTCTTTCCTATTTGATAATCATAGTTTGTTTTCTATGCCTGTGAGTTTTTTTCTGTTTTGTAGAGAGGTTCATCTGTATCATGTTTTTAGATTTCATAAGTGATATCACATGACATTTGTCTTTCACTGCCTTACTTTACTTAGTGTGATAATCTCCAGGTCCATCCATGTTGCTGCCAATGGCATTATTGAGTAACATTTGTTCAAAAATAAAAGAAAAAAGTACCTCATTTAAGTAGATGTTTCTGCATGGACAGCTGGCTTTGTCCATGGAGACATCCTCTATGGAAAGTAGAACAGATTTCTTTAGGGCAGATGCAACTTCACCCTAGGCAGGTGAAGCTGTTAGAGGACACAGTGTGTCAAGCAGAATGGTGGCTGTGTTTCAGCCCCTCCTCACCTTTGGCTTGGATGAATATTTGTTGAATAAAAAAGCTATCCATGTTGCTGCCAATGGCATTATTGAGTAACCTTTGTTCAAAAATAAAAGAAAAAAGTACCTTATTTAAGTAGATGTTTCTGCATGGACAGCTGGCTTTGTCCATGGAGACATCCTCTATGGAAAGTAGAACAGATTTCTTTAGGGCAGATGCAACTTCACCCTAGGCAGGTGAAGCTGTTAGAGGACACAGTGTGTCAAGCAGAATGGTGGCTGTGTTTCAGCCCCTCCTCACCTTTGGCTTGGATGAATATTTGTTGAATAAAAAAGCAAATCATAAAATAATGTTCTGGGCATATTGCATTCTGTGTTTCCACACACATTCATTGCTTTCTGTTATATCTGGGGTATACAAACAATCAAAAGAAGAGACTAGATTGTCTCTACCTGAAGGCAAAGTATCTTATCTTTTTTATAATTTTTAATTCAATAATGGTGCCTAAATCCAAGAGTCTTTTCATCTTTTTACACAGACACACCAGACAAGCTCCCAGGAAAAATCTCCAGCTAATAATTATCACAACACATTCGAACACATCGACTTTCATTACGGAACAATGAGTGATAAGCAAAACTGCAGCCATTCTACTCAGGCTCCTGGTGCCTCGGGAAACTTTTCAAGTTTGTGAACGTGATAAGAGATTGGTCTTCCTCAGTCTGAAACCAGTTTCTCCACATTCTCTTAAAACAACTTGTTTCAGAAAATACTTTTTTCTAATCTTCTTTTTTTTTAATCCTTACTGATATTTTCCTATAGAAAAACCAAGAGATAGTTCAGAGTCTGTAGTTAAAGAAGGCCACTTGTGCATTCCTATCGAGGGTTTTAAACTAAGAGGATTTCTTCAAAGTCCATCATGAAAGAGTCTTTCAGTTATACAACATACCAAGAAAAATAAAATGCCTCAGAATTATCTCCTCCAAGTACTAGTCTCTTCTGCTTCCTACCACATACATTTTAGCTACTGTGCCATCTGTTAAAATTCATTATTAATTATTTTACTTTTCTTCTGGGGTTGTTAATTGCTGTTAATCTTCCTTCAAGACGTGTTAGAGTGATGCAAGCAAATGAACAACTCAAGGCAGAAAGTACATTTCACAGACCTGGTTCATTGTCATAGTTCATCCAATTATTTTCAATGATACGGTTATTTTAAAAACTGGCTAGAGAGAAGAGAGCCATGTAACTTTGAGAAAGTTAAAAATAATTCCTTTAATATTATAGGATTAGATACCTATTGTTCTATGTAGATATACAGACAAAGGCATAGATTACAGATTAGGGCTCTATAAAATAATCATTTGCCCTAGGGAAAAAGAATAAGCAAATCATTGTTTTACTTTATAGAATATATAGAATTAAATGACAGCTGCTTTGTGCTGAAAAATGAACAGGTATCATGTATGCCAAATGTTAAAAAATATATATGTATCAACAAAAAGGAATGATTAAAACAGCAAAAAAAGGCAATGCCAAAGAATGCTGAAACTACTGCACAATTGCACTCATCTCACATGTTAGGAAAGTCATGCTCAAAATTCTCCAAGCCAGGATTCAGCAATACATGAACCGTGAACTTCTAGATGTTCAAGCTGGTTTTAGAAAAGGCAGAGGAACCAGAGATCAAATTGCTAACATCTGCTGGATCATAGAAAAAGCAAGAGAGTTCCAGAAAAACATCTATTTCTGCTTTATTGACTATGCCAAAGCCTTTGACTATGTGGATCACAATAAACTGTGGAAAATTCTAAAAGAGATGGGAATACCAGACCACCTGACCTACCTCTTGAGAAACCTATATGCAGGTCAGGAAACAACAGTTAGAACTGGACATGGAACAATAGACTGGTTCCAAATAGGAAAAGGAGTACGTCAAGGTTGTATATTGTCACTCTGCTTATTTAACTTCTATGCAGAGTATATCATGAGAAACACTGGGCTAGAGGAAGCATAAGCTGGAATCAAGACTGCTAGGAGAAATATCAGTCACCTCAGATATGCAGACGACACCACCCTTATGGCAGAAAGTGAAGAGGAATGAAAAAGCCTCTTGATGAAAGTGAAAGAGGAGAGTGAAAAAGTTGGCTTAAAGCTCAACATTCAGAAAACGAAGATCATGGCATCTGGTCCCATCACTTCATGGGAAATAGATGGGAAAACAATGTCAGACTTTATTTTGGGGGGCTCCAAAATCACTGCAGATGGAAACTGTAGCCATGAAATTAAAAGATGCTTACTCCTTGGAAGAAAAGTTATGACCAACCTAGATAGCATATTCAAAAGCAGAGACATTATTTTGCCAACAAAGGTCTGTCTAGTCAAGGCTATGGTTTTTCCAGTAGTCATGTATGGATGTGAGAATTGGACTGTGAAGAAAGCTGCACACCAAAGAATTGATGGGTTTGAACTGTGGTGTTGGAGAAGACTCTTGAGAGTCCCTTGGACTGCAAGGAGATCCAACCAGTCCAATCTGAAGAAGATCAGTCCCGGGTGTTCATTGGAAGGACTGATGCTGAAGCTGAAACTCCAGTACTTTGGCCATCTCATGAGGAGAGTTGATTCACTGGAAAAGACTGATGCTGGGAGGGATGGGGGCAGGAGGAGAACGTGACGACAGAGGATGAGATGGCTGGATGCCATCACTGACTCTATTGACATAAGTCTGAGTGAACTCCAGGAGTTGGTGATGGACAGAGAAGCCTAGCATACTGCAACTCACAGGGTGGCAAAGAGTCAGACACAACTGAGTGACTGAACTGAACTGAACTGAGCCAAAGTATTTGTAGATTTGGCCATTATAAACCTGGAGACTTGTATAGTTCAATTAAAACACTCTATCCAATTTAAAAAAAAAAAACAGCACAACTACTAAAGTGATTAAAAAGTAGCTCACAGACTTCTGTGGCAGTTCAGTGGTTAAGACTACACACTTCCACTCAACAGGGCACGGGTTCAAACCCTGGTCAGGGAACTGAGATCTCACATGCCTCATAGTACAGGGAAAAAAAGATATTTCAAAGCCACTTGTAATCCACCACACCAGATACAAATCTCACTAGAAGCAAGGTGTTACACAGAGTGGATCCAGATGCATGGCATGGGCTCTTCCCCAGTGACATTCTTTATGTTAAATAATAATAATAATAATAATTAAAATTAAACAACTTGCTCTGGTGCTTCCATTACCATTTCCAAAGAACTAACTATCCCTACAAAGAATTGTTTACAAACACTGGTCTTTCGTGGTTCTTGAACTAAATCCAACAGCATCTAAGTTTGGGAAAGGCCTCATATTCGACCAGGGAGTGAACAATACCTTTAGCCCTGCAGGAACTCAGATGTTACTTTGCAATTTGTACCACCATTGGTCCTAAGTAAGGTGTGTGTGTGTGTGTATGTGTGTGTGTGTGCTAAGTCACTTCAGTCATGTCTGACTCTTTGCAAGACCCCATGGACTTTAGCCCACCAGGCTCCTCTGTCCATGGGATTCTCCAGGCAAAAATACTGGAGTGGGTTGCCATTTCCTCCTCCAGGGGATCTTCCCCCACCCTGGATCAAACCCATCTCTCTTATATTCCCTGCATTGGCAGGTGGGTTCTTTACCAGTAGTACCACCTAGGAAGCTCCCTAAGTATGTTATTTGCCCTGAAAACAAAGAAGGGTGTGCAATTTTTATAATACAGTGTGCTCTATACAGAAGACACAGAGATGTTTTGTCTCTCTGCCAAGCAAAGGACATTGAACCATTCCAAGTGACTATTTGTAAGGTGCAGGGTTAAAGTACTTTTCTGCATGTAGATAAAACCAGCCAATGAGTCAGTGAAAAACATTCCCCATGAAATAGCTTTTAGATGTACTTGTTCATTGTCCATACAAGCATTTATCTTAAAAGGATATGCTCATCTGTTCCACTCACTAACGTTTATACCTATCCAAACCACAATTAAATCCTCTTGAAAATTTTGTTTTCATGATTATTATGGAACTTAATCATGTTTATGGCCAAAACCAGTTTAGGCATTTGAACCAGGCATCTCTTGCAGAACAGGCCACCTCATTGTAGACAGACCATATAACACCTTCTAGACAAATGTTCCCCACAACCTGTCCCCAAAGCAACGTGAACTCAATGTTCTATGAATGAAGGGGAGGGGTAGGAAGACTTTCCAAATATTTTTAATCTCGGAGATATGCATATACACAAGGGTATGAATATATAACATTTCAATATTGTTGGAATATACATATATATTTCAACCTGTTGCCAAAATATACCAGAAGTTTCTCTATAAAAACATGTAATCTTTGCAGATGTGGCACTTTTAAGTCCAGTCTTTGCAGGACCCAATCAGAAGACTCTACTCAAAGAAAAATCGGACAGCTTACCAAAGTAGTTAAAAAGGATGTCAAACCCACTTGTAATCCATCACAGTCTCTCCTTATCGCTACACTTCTCTCTCACCTTCATCTTCAACCAACAGCGATTTTTTTTTTTTGAATGGCCAAAAACTTTCTCCCTCACATATCCTCTGTGGCTCCCACGTGGATCACTAATGTAGACTGGCCTAATATTGTTGACTCAGCCAACAATAATCTTTCTCTTGTTGGGAGCAGAGAGAGAAGAAGCTGGAAAATTGAGGATAATAATACATGTAGACAGTTTTTCTCTAACACAATGCTAACATTTAAACAAATATTATTTAAAAGTTGTGAATTTTACTATAATCAACTTTCTATTGTGAGAAACAGAAATTCAAACTAGCTGTAGAAAAATAGAGTAGTGGGGAAAGGGAGAGTTATCCTTCCTATAAAGATACAATAGGCATTTGGGCATTCAAAGACAGGAAATTAAACAGAGCTGGGCCTTCCTGGAAATTGTAAATTCAGAAACGGAGTCTTCTGTTTCTCAGGGGCCTATCTCCATCTCTCTTTTCTCTTTATTCCTCTTCCTGAGTGCTTTGTTTACTCACCCTCCACTTGGCCCATAATGCAGACATCAGCCTCTGATCTTTCTTTCAGATTCGGTCTTCTTTACTTAAATTACTTACTATGCATCTTAGTTCAAAATCAACCCTTCTCCCCCCAAACAATTAAGATTTAATTTAGTGAATTGATTTACTGCCTCGGGTTAGGGATTCTTCCCTAGCCCAAGAAGCCAGAGCTCACAAACAGGATTTCATGGGATGTAATACTTGCACTTGTAGAAAAAATAGCATACTTTTCAGCCACACCTTTGGAATTCTGAAGTCTAGATGAGAGCTGGTAGCCTAATCCTGATGTTTGATATAGGCTGGTGACAGGTTCTGGTAGATGAACTGACTCACCATCCTTTCCAGCTTCCTTCTTAAACTATGGACAGCTAAGAACCACATTTCCCAGACTCCCTTGAAGACAGATTTTGGATATAAACAGGTTTCCATTAAATCTTAAATACTGCCCTGATATTTTGTCATGAGATTTTTAGAAGGTAAGCATGAAACAGAAGGCTTCCTTCTGCCTTGGTTTTTGCCATTGCAAACATGGTCATGAAAAATATTGGGATTTACTATGTGTAGGAACATTTGAGGTCTAGCCCTTAGCCTCATGTGAGTGAGGTAGAAAAAGCCAGAAAGTTGACCCTGAATCACAGACAAGGTGATGTGTTCCTGGGGACACTGTTCCAGGGGCAGTCTCCTCATTCCCCACGTTGTTGGCAAAGTGAACAGTTTCCCTGATAGCAAGCCTAAGAGGCTTGTTCCAGAGGTCATTTCCAGGGGCTGTTAGGGATTCTTCCCTAGCCCAAGAAGCCAGAGCTCACAAACAGGATTTCATGGGATGTAATACTTGCACTTGTAGAAAAAATAGCATACTTTTCAGCCACACCTTTGGAATTCTGAAGTCTAGATGAGAGCTGGTAGCCTAATCCTGATGTTTGATATAGGCTGGTGACAGGTTCTGGTAGATGAACTGACTCACCATCCTTTCCAGCTTCCTTCTTAAACTATGGACAGCTAAGAACCACATTTCCCAGACTCCCTTGAAGACAGATTTTGGATATAAACAGGTTTCCATTAAATCTTAAATACTGCCCTGATATTTTGTCATGAGATTTTTAGAAGGTAAGCATGAAACAGAAGGCTTCCTTCTGCCTTGGTTTTTGCCATTGCAAACATGGTCATGAAAAATATTGGGATTTACTATGTGTAGGAACATTTGAGGTCTAGCCCTTAGCCTCATGTGAGTGAGGTAGAAAAAGCCAGAAAGTTGACCCTGAATCACAGACAAGGTGATGTGTTCCTGGGGACACTGTTCCAGGGGCAGTCTCCTCATTCCCCACGTTGTTGGCAAAGTGAACAGTTTCCCTGATAGCAAGCCTAAGAGGCTTGTTCCAGAGGTCATTTCCAGGGGCTGGCCCACATCTGAAACCTATAGCCCTTCCAAAGATTGTGTAAGCACTAGATTCTTATATTAAAGCTCATTCTACTAAAAGTAGCCACAGTGGTTTCTATTTCCTGCAACAGAAAAGTCACTGGGCCCAGATCAATAAGATTCAGTGTAGCAATCAAAATCTAGGGGAAAGAGAAAGCTGAACAATCAAGAAGTGTCTCCCAGGAATTGAAAATTACTATGAGGTTATCAAGAAGCTTATTCTCCATTCTAGTTGCCTAAATATGGAGGAAGCTTTGGATACAACCATAAAATATCCTCTGTTAAAGAAAAAACAGCTGGACAGTACTTAAAGCAGTAAGAACAGATTTTATTCAGGAACTATAGCAATAAGGGAACAAGACCCACGTATAGAACCAGCCTCAATCTGCATATAACAAGGAAAACTGGAGATTTCTAGCCCAAAAGCAGGGTAGGGTGTTAGTGGATGAAAATAAAAAAAATTGTACAAGAAAACATCATGAACAAGGTGGATTCTGGTGAAACAGATTCAATAGGATTCTTGCTGAAAGCAAACTGAAATGATCAGATACCACCTAGGGGAACACATAGGATGAGGGATATTATCAGATGATCAAACACTGCGGGTGGAAGATTCTCTCTAAAGGGATTTAGCATAATTTTTGCGAAAATTGGGTGATACAAAGATGGACATGTAAGTCCAAAGGTCAAGACCTAGTTGAAGAGAGCATTCAGAGGCATCAGACTAAACTTAAGTCAAGGACAGACTCTTTGTCCCCTCTACTCCAACCCCAAAGGTACAGGTCTGGGTTCTTATAGTGGAGGCTTTAAGGAAATGAAAGAGTAAGCCCAATCTCTTGATAATTAAGTAAAATTACTGTCACACTCTGAGACCTACAACAAACTAAGAGAATAAAGCTAACATTGATGAGAAAAAAAAATCATTCCCCTGAACCATGAATATGATAAAGTTCTATTTGAGAACTTTAATAGCACAGAAATCACAGGAACAGATAAAAGCTAGACACGTGAATGGAGACTAGCCAGAGTACCTTTAGCAGGTGAACTTCAGTAAATAGCAGATCATGAGACACTCAGAACAGGTAGGCAAGATGTCCACTCTCATGAGTCAATGGTGCAGCCCAGCCCTCCTAGTCTGAGTCTCGGGATCATTCCTACTGATATCACTGGTGGCCATATTTCTGACATTACAGGTGAACACACTTCTTTTATTTTCCTTGACAAAAGTAACACAGATCTAAAGGAAGATTCAATTAGATATTTTCTTATCAGGGTTCTACCATGATGTGAGAAGTAAAGGGAAAATATGTGGATTTGAAAAATGGGAAAAACATGCATGAACATAAACACAGTTAGAAATAAGAAAATGATAAAAGGACCTGGAGACTGATATAAGAAAGAAAAGAAAGATCAGTTTCATAAGGAAAGAGAATAAAAATGGCAATGGTAAAATGCAATTTAGTAAACAAAATTTATTGAGTACCTACTCTGTACCAAGTATTGTTCTAACGGCTGGCAATATTGGAGTGAGTTATAAATACAAGGAGAAAAGACATGGTATAATGAGACTTAGTATCTGATAGTGAATTAGGATAAAAATCAACAAAGAGCTTTTTAAAAGCAATTTGACATTGTCCTTTAGAAAATCGGGAGCCATATTTTTAATTTTTGAAAAATAATTCTGGCTCATGTTAGAAATGGATTATAAAGAGATAACACTCCAATTCATCTCCTCTTGCAGTAGATAAAACAGATAAGGGGCTATTGCAGTGGTCCAAGCAAAACTCATTATCATCTTCACCACCATCATCATTTGATCTTGTATAACTTCTTTTTAATTGTTTTCATCACTTTCTATCTTGAATAATTAGGTAGCGTGAATCACGTTAGTAAAGGCAGAATAGGAAGTTTTCTGTTTATGTTTTGGTTTAGGTTTTCAGAAAATAGTTTCCTGTTTTGGTTTAGGTTTGGAAGGGAACTCAGAGCACTACTGTGGCCTGTTGACTTTAAGGGTTCTATAATCATAACCTGGCTTCCCTGTTTGCTCAGCTGGTAAAGAATTTGCCCACAATGCAGGAGATCCAGGTTTGATTCCTGTATCAGGAAGTCCCCCAGGAAAAAATATAGGCTACCCACTCCAGTATTCTTGGGCTTCCCTTGTGGCCCAGACAATAAAGAATCCACCTGCAGTGCAAGAGACCTGGGTTCTATCCTTGGGTTGGGAAGATCCCCTGGAGGAGAGCACAGCAACCCACTCCAGTTTTCTTGCTGGGGAACCCCGATGGACAGAGGAGCCTGGTGAGCTATAGTGCATGCAGTGGTAAAGAGTCAGACACAACTGAGCAAATAAACACATGTAGCATAACTAAGTGAAAGTGAGAGTGAGTGTATCAGTCATGTCCGACTCTTTGTGACGCCATGGACGGTAGCCTACCAGGCTCCTCTGTCCATGGGACTCTCCAGACAAGAATACTGGAGTGGGTTGCCATTCCTTTCTTCAGGAGTTCTTCTCAACCCAGGGATCGAACCCACATCTCCTGCATTGGCAGACAGGTTCTTTACCATCTGAACCACTGAGAAGCCCAACTAAGTTAAGGTTAGCTCCAAAGGTCAATACTTATAGTTTGACAAACTGTAATTAGCATATAGTTTATGCTTTCCTACTGGGCTTAAGGAAATGTTTGCCAGATCAAGGAAAATCAAGCTGTCAGTTCTCCACATCACTAGGGGCTTGGAGTTTCCCCTGGTTTTATGTTCTACTTCGATTGCACTAACCCTTTCTTATCCCTGCAAAAATTCCCTCCAAGGATGAATTCCCTGTAACTGTCACGAAGAGTTTTCATAATCTTGGAGAATATTATCAGTTCAATGAATTCTGAGATGGGGAAACCTCCAAACAGGCTTTTAAGGTAAATCCAAGTAAATTGGGTGTCTGTGTCCAAAGACAACTAAGTATATAATCAGGACCTAGTACCAAGTCCAAAGTACTGGTGCCTGAAATGAGTTTGAAATAACTATAATACTTTAAAGAAGTTTAAATATATCCTCTGGACTGGGAATACCACATTATTTATTTCTCCCCACACCATCATCCACCTTCCCAAGCTTACTAGCTATATCATGCCCTAATGCACCTGCCATGTGACCCTGCCTCCTTTGACTACAGTTTATTGGACCAGAAGTAAATGACGGCACCAAATTGGGCTATTAGATTCTCTCTCTTAGGAATCACTTAATTAAAGCAATTCATTCTAAAAGATCATTAAAAACACAAAGGCTGCCCTTTTTAGGTGGTCTGTTGTGAAGAACCCAGATACAGGCAGATGAATGACAAAGAACCTGGAGAAAAGCCAGGCAGATAAGCATAAATGAGAGACCATCTGACCAAGGATGAGGGTGAAGCAGCAGTTGTCTGGTATTGTCCCAGGTCCCGGGAGCTCCCCAGTGATCCAGGATCACCGGGGACCAGAAGAACTAATGTGTGGATGCCCCTTGCCCTCCCCCTTCATCTCTCCATCTCTTCTGATGACAAATTGAAATTAAACTGGAATATCCGAGTTCAGCATACAAGGATAGACTAGGAGGCCATTGAGAATCTGGTCTCAAATGCATCTCTGCACCACTGAGAACTTGAACTTTCAGTGAACTGGTACCTAGCCAAGGATACCAGCAGATTTTAAAACACGTGTCAGCTGCAACTTTGTGTCTCAAGGTCTCCCCTTGTAACTATGCCACCATGTCCACTCCAACAGAGTCTTACTTAATAAGCATCATTTCTTCTTTTCAGCTCCAACTATAATTCTTGATAAACAACTCGTGGAACTAACTATAATCTTGCCATTTCTTCCTTTCATCAGCTTCCCCCATTTTGAAGTCTGGGGCAACACAGATTAAGTGCTTATTGAATCTATGTTTCCTGGGCTGCAGTCCTCACAAATCCAAATAAAAACCTTTGATTTCACTCAGTTATCCATTTCTGACATTTTGGTTAACACTTCCAATCATCTTACCTCCTTTGTACTTCAAGGACGTTTGTCTCTTTGCTACCTAGTTGCCTTTAACTGCAAGCAAAGGAAAAATCCTGGCCAGACAGAAGAAAACAGAAGTCTTACTTGAATCAGAAACAGAAAAAAACGTCAGAAAATATGGATCAAGATAGATAAAAATTCTAAGAGCACAGATATCAGGAAGAGTTCTAAAGTAGTTTGTTGAAGAAAAAGAATCTAGAGAGGGCTGGAAATTAAGACACGTACACAGGGGATTTGTCAAAGTGTTGCTTTCACTAACGAATTGTTTTTGGTGTTTAGTCGCTAAGTCACATCTGATTCTTTTGTGACCCCATGAACTGTAGCCAGCCAGGCTCCTCTGTCCATGGGATTTCCCAGAGAACACTAGAGAATGAGAATAGTATTGAGAATTTTAGGACGGGTTGCCATTTCCTCCTCCAGGGGATCTTCCAGACTCAAGGATCAACTCCTAAATTGCAGGCAGATTCTTTACCACTGATCCACCTGGGGAGTTTACAAACTAGATTATTTTAAATCATCTTCAAATGCCCCAAGAAAATAATATTCTTATTTGATATATTTCAGAGGCTAGACTATGCATGCTTGTGTGCTAAGTCACTTCAGTCATGTCTGATCTTTGTGACCCTGTGGATTGTAGCTCACCAGATTTCTCTGTCCATTGGGACTCTCCAGGCAAGAATACTGGAATGTATTGCCATGCCCTCCTCCAGGGGATTTTCCAGACCCAGGGATGGAATTAAGTTTCTCATGTCTCCTGCATTGGCAGGCGGGTTTTTTTACCACTAGCACCACCTGGGAAGCAAAGTCTAGACTATGCTGGTGCAGAAATATTTGTATACTGAGTACATAGGCCCTAGGTTTACATGGGGTGAACCTGTATTAAATTTTCAATTTTTTTTTTTTACTTTACAATATTGTATTGGTTTTGCCATACAACAACATTAATCTGCCATGGGTGTACACGTGTTCCCAATCCTGAACCCCCCTCCTACCTCCCTCCCCATACCATCCCTCTGGGTCATCCCAGTGCGCCAGCCCCAAGCATCCTGTATAAGCTAAAATGAGTGAAGTCCCATTTCTTGTTTCTGAATCATTCTTTGGATATCATCTTTAAAGTTTTAAGATTCAATCCCAAACTTATCTCATTCATCAAACCATCTCTCCATCCTTTGCTGTAATACAGAGTTGGGTATCTTGTTCTTATTTTATGGAGAGAAAAACAGGAGCTCTGAAATTCTATTTGGAATAAAGAAATATGTAATTTGACTATCTTTTCTATTAGCCTGATCTCCTTTTAATTTAGATGGATTTTTAATAAGTGTTGAAAGTAAAAATAAATGGATGAATATTAAATAGTAAAGCAAGTATTAACACTTCTGTCTCTGGATTTTAATTCCTAGCCCTCTAGCAGACTGACTTGCCCCCCACTCACTATTCAATGTCCCCTAAATTTAATGATATCAAGTCCACTGCCATTTCCATCTTTCTTCATTCAATAGCTGGAGAAATTGTCATTGGTATGCAGATTGGTCTCAGGCAAGGAACATTACTCTTTAATCTCCTAATTTTAATTGGTATGCCATCATGCAGACTGGGGCTGCTAATGGCCTAGTTTGTAGATTAAGATCAGCAGACCTGAACTACGGTATGCCATTAGTTACAAATAAAGAGAGGAAAAACACTGAACAATGATAAAAGAGGCCATTCCAAATCAGACAGAAGATGCTTCTTCCTCATCTTCTCCAAGGTTCATGACCCTATTTCAATGTCCATTTGTACAGGATCTGGATTAATGCTTTCTGCTTGGTCAGATAATTTCAGAACAGTTGGTAAATTGAAATGATTTGTTGTGTGTTTACCACTGTTATTGGCTGGCCCAGGGAATGTTGCTGAATTGTTTGCTCATAAAAGCATTTTACCAACTGATAGAGTTGTTTCTTTCACTAGGAAATAAAGATTTTAAATGAAAAGAATATTTCATTATTTAAGGAAAGCATGTTTTTCTCCATTGGAATATGACTTCTAGTGTCTTTTCACCCTCCAAACAGGAAAGAATCTAATACAAGTTAAGCATTCATAGAGTTCACACATATATCTGTCACTGGTAAAGTTCCAAGTGAAAAAGGAATATATGTTTAGATAGATAACTGATAGAGACACATATATATAGACATATAGACGGACAGGTAGATAGATAAGGGAGACAATTATCAGACATTATGAGATAGGAGTAAAATAGTTTACTTTCCTGACCTTAGCAGTGATTCTTATTTGTTCCTTCTGAGAAGTTAAATAAGAGTTATTGCCAAGGTTAAGAAAATAGACAAGAAAAGAAGGTCACGTTACTCTGAAAACAAAAATAAGGAAATATGGTAGTTTTATTCCTAGTTTTTTAAGAAATTTCCATACTGTTCTCCCTAGCGGCTATATCAATTTACATTCCCACCAATGATGCAAGAGGGTTTCCTTTTCTCCACACTCTCTTCAGCATTTATTGCTTGTAAATTTTCTGATGATGGTCCATTCTGATGGGTGTGAGGTGTTGCCTCATCATAGTTTTGATGTGCATTTTTCTAATAATGAGCAATGTTGAGCATTTTTCATGTGTTTATTAACCATCTGTATGTCTTCTTTGAAGACATGTCTGTTTAGATCTTCTGCCCACTTTTTAATTGGGTTGTTTGTTTATCTGGTATTAAGCTGAATGAACTGCTTGTATATTTTGGAGACTGATCCTTTGTCAGTTGTTGCATTTGCAAGTATTTTCTCCTTGGAGATTACTTTAAAAGCTAGGAATAAAACTACCATATGACCCAGGAATCTCAGTACTGGGCATATACCTTGAGAAAAACATAGTCAAAAGACACATGTGCCCCAAAGTTCATTACAACACTGTTTATAATAGCTAGGGCATAGAAGCATCCTAGATGTCCATTGACAGATGAATGGATAAAGAATTTGTGATATATACACACTATGGGATATTACTCAGCCATAAAATGAAGGCATTTATTAATGAGGTGGGTGAACTTGGAGCCCACTATACAGAGTGAAGTAAGTCAGAAACAGACAAATATTATACACATAAATGCATGTGTGTGGAATCTAGAAAGATGGTACTGATGAACCTATCTGCAAGGCAGCAATGGAAACACAGACATAGAGAACAGACTTACGGACACAGGGAGGGAAGGAGAGGGTGGGAAGAATTGAGAGAGTAACACTGAAAAGTATGCCTTACCTAAAATTATTAGGTTGGTGCAAAAATAATTTGGGTTTTACATTGTTGAACTTTGCCATTTGATATTGGAACACATTCTTAAATAAATGTGGCTATGTTATTAAAAAAAAAGTTAACTTGTACCTCAAGAAAAAAATCTAAGAAAATAAAATACAATAATATATTACTGCCTATTAAGGGTTGAGTTGTGTCCCCTGAAAAGACACAATGAAGTTCTAATTCTCAGTGCCTATAAACAGGACCTTATTTGAAAAATAGAATCTTCACAGATACTCAAATTATAATAAGGACATTAGAGTGTGTCCTCATTCAAAATGACTATTTTTGTTTTTGTTCAATCATTCAGTCATGTCCAACTCTTTGCAACTCCATGGACTGACACATGCCAGGCTTCTCTGTCCTTCATCATCTCCTGGAGCTTGCTCAAACTCATGTCCATTGAATCGGTAACACCATCCAACCATCTCACATATTGTCGTTCCCCTTCTCCTCCTGCCTTCAATTTTTCCCAGCATCAGGGTCTTTTCTAATGAATTACCTCTTCCTATCAGGTGGCCAGAGTATTGGAGTTTCAGCTTCAGCATCAGTCCTTCCAATGAATATTCAGGACTGATTTCCTTTAGGACTGACTGGTTTGATCTTCTTGCAGTCCAAGGGACTCTCAAGTATCTTCTCTAACACCACAGTTCAAAAGCATCAATTCTTTAGCACCCCCACTTTCTTTATGGTCCAACTTTCATATCTGAACAAACTGGAAAAACTGACTACTGAAAAACCATAGCTTTGACTATAAGGGCTTTTGTTGCCAAAAAAAAAAAAAAGACTATTATCTTTACATAAAAAAGGGAAATTTGAACACAGAGACAGACAGTAGGAAGACAATGTGAAGACACATGGGGAGAAGATGGCCATGTGTTTTCCGCAGAGATGTATCTACAAGCTAAAGAACACAGGATTGTCAGAAAAGACCAAACACTGGAAGAAACAGAGGCAGGTTCTCCCCCAGAGCCTCAGAGACAACACAGCCCTGCTGACACCTTGACCTGGAGACCTTGGACTCCAGAGCAGTGGGAAAATAAATGTCTGCTATTTAAAGCCACCAAGTTTATGGTGCTTTTTTTACAACAGCCCTATAAACTCACACAATGCTTACCTTAATTCTGCACGCACATACCTTATTTTATTTTATTTCTTACAATTTGAAGGTTTGTGGCAACCCTGAGTTTTCAGGTGACTGCAGAACCGTGGCAAATTCTGAAAGAGATGGAAATACCAGACCACCTGACCTGCCTCCTGAGAAACCTATGTGCAGGTCAGGAAGCAACAGTTAGAACTGGACGTGGAACAACAGACTGGTTATAAATAAGAAATGGAGTACATCAAAGCTGTATATTGTCACCTGCTTATTTAACCTATATGCAGAGTACATCATGAGAAACGCTGGGCTGGAAGAAGCACAAGCTGCAATCAAGATTGCCGTGAGAAATACCAATAACCTGAGATGTGCAAATGATACCACCCTTATGGCAGAAAGTGAAGAGGAACTAAAAAGCCTCTAGATGAAAGTAGGAGAGTAAAAAGGTTGGCTTAAAGCTCAACATTCAGAAAACGAAGATCGTGGCATCCAGTCCCATCAATTCATGGGAAATAGATGGGGAAACAGGGGAAACAGTGTCAGACTTCATTTTGGGGGGCTCCAAAATCACTGCAGATGGTGACTGCAGCCATGAAATTAACTCCTTGGAAGGAAAGTTATGACCATCCTAGATAACATATTGAAAAGCAGAGACATCACTTTGCCAACAAAGGTCCATCTGGTCAAGGCTATGGTTTTTCCAGTAGTCATGTATGAATGTGAGAGTTGGACTGTGAAGAAAGCTGAGTGCTGCAGAATTGATGCTTTTGAACTGTGGTGTTGGAGGAGACTCTTGAGAGTCCCTTGGACTGCAAGGAGATCCAATCAGTCCATTCTAAAGGACATCAGTCCTGGGTATTCTTTGGAAGGACTGATGCTAAAGCTGAAACTCCAGTACTTTGGCCACCTCATGAAAAGAGTTGACTCACTGGAAAAGACTCTGATGCTGGAAAGTTTGGGGGCAGGAGGAGAAGGGGATGACAGAGGATGAGACGTCTGGATAGCATCACCGACTCAGTGGACGTGGATGAACTCTGGGAGTTGGTGATGAACAGGGAGGCCTGGCGTGCTGCAATTCATGGGGTTGCAAAGTCAGACACGACTGAGCAACTGAACTGAACTGTTAGCATTTTTAGCTACAAAGTATTTTTAATTAATAACTGTACTTTTTTTTACATATAGTACTATTCACACTTAATAGATGCAGTTCAGTTCAGTCACTCAGTCATGTCCAACTCTTTGCAGCCCCATGGACTGCAGCACACTAGGCCTCTCTATCCATCACCAACTTTCAAAGTTTACTCCAACTCATGTCCATCGAGTCAGTGATGCCATTGAACCACCTCATCCTCTGTTATCCCTTTTTCCTCCCACCTTCAATCTTTCCCAGCATCAGGGTCTTTTCAAATGAGTTGGTTCTTCACATCAGATGGCCAAAGTATTGGAGTTTCAGTTTCAACATCAGTCCTTACAATGAATATTCAGAATTGATTTCCTTTAGGACTGACTGGTTGGATCTCTTTGAAGTCCAAGGGACTCTCAAGAGTCTTCTCCAACACCACAGTTCAAAAGCATCAATTCTTCTGCGCTCAGCTTTCTTTATCATCCAACTCTCACATCCATACATGACTACTGGAAAAACCATAGTTTTAACTAGACAGACCTTTGTTGGTAAAGTCTCAGCTTTTTAATATGCTGTCTACATTGATCATAACTTTCCTTCCAAGGAGTAAGCGTCTTTTAATTTCATGGCTGCAATCACCATCTGCAGTATTTTGGAGCCCCCAAAAATAAAGTCTGACACTATTTCCACTGTTTCCCCATCTATTTGCCGTGAAGTGATGGGACCAGTTGCCATGATCCTAGTTTTCTGAATGTTGAGCTTTAAACCAACTCTTTTCATTCTCCTCTTTCACTTTCATCAAAAGGCTCTTTAGTTCTTCTTCACTTTCTGCCATAAGTCACTTCCCCACTATCATTCTTCTAGCCTACCTGTGTTTCCTCCTTTGCTAAGAAATTTGGTTCCGAAGAAGGTCACAGAGAAATAACAGAAAGTAATGTTTCTTGAGATAATTCATAAACCATGTTATTTAATCCTTAAACAACCCTGAGGGCACATATTATCACTGGAGCTCTGAGATGTTAAGTGTTTTGCCCAAGGAAGCACAGCTAGAAAGAAGTACAGCTGGGATTTGCGCCAGGGCCAAAGCATGATACTACTCCAGGCGTTCTGCTATGTCACACTGCTGCCGCTAACTTTATGGGGTGAGTAAAGCAAAGGATTTAAATTCTTGGTCTGTGGCAAACAACTGCATCATTTCAAAGCCAACATTGCCACAGGCTAGAAAGCAAGATTCTGGAGACTGGAGAGAAAGGTAGGTGTGGGAATTGGTGAGGCAAGGGGATGGGATTGCTCCCTGCTCCTCCTAGCTTTCTGGAGCTAGCACTCAGGATCCCTGGGTGTTCGCCCACATAGGCTGGGGAAAAGTACAAGGGAGGCAAGCTTATTGCTCCACTGCAAAAATTATGGTATTCTTCAGTCTTCTCCAGAGATCCAGCTTTGCAATGAACCACACATACACACACACACACACACACACAAACACATACTGTTTTTGCAGAGATTGGCCTCTAAACAGATGTCTGAGCCCATTTTTGGAGTTGGCATTAAAAATAGAGCAGAATATCCAGAAACCATCCCTGTGAGTGCAGAGTAGCTGAAGGTGTCTGGGGAGGACAAAGGTATGTAGGGAGAACAGAGGCCAGGAAGGCTGCCCCTTCCCCTGTCAGATAAGAGACTCTTCCTGCCCTCATGGGGGTGGAGGGCGACTGGAGGCTCCTCCTGTCACAGGAGGCTATTTGAAGCTCTTCAAATGCACCAGGGACCTCAGAGAATAAAGATTCTGCTGGCCTCTCTCTCTCCTTTTCACAGTCGCAGTGACTGAAATAAGTATCAGCCTTGGGAGCCTATTGGGATGGTTTGCTGTTGTTTTGTTCTGTGCCAATGATAATATTTTTAAGCCTGTGCCTCTGAGACACTCTCTGAAAATAGTTGACAACAACCTCAACAAAAACAATTAACTTTCCATACAAGTAAAATAATAGTGACTTCTTTAATAACAATAATGACCATCATATTGTTCCTGATTGTTACACACCAGCCCCTGAAGGAAGTGCCTTAGTAATAGTCACATTAGTCGCTCAGTTGTCTCTGACTCTTTGAGACCCCTTGGACTGTAGCCCTCCAGGCTCCTCTGTCCATGGAATTCTTCAGGCAAGAATACTTGAGTGGGTAGCCATTCCCTCTCCGGGGATCTTCCCAACCCTGAGATCGAACCTGGGTCTTCTGCACTGCAGGCACATTCTTTACTGTCTGAGCCCCCAGGGAAGTTGCAAGTATTAAATCATAGAATCTTCTCAGCCACACAGTAAAGCAGTTGTTATTATCCCCAATTTATGGATGAAGAAACTGAGGCTCAAAGAGGACAAATGAACTTACTCAAGGCCAAACAGCTAGGAAGTGGCAAAGCTCAGGATACAATTTGCGGTTTATTTTGACCCTAGAGTTCATGTTCCTCCCCATAGAAATGAAGACAGGCAGTTGAATAAGAGGTTCAACTGATTCAACCTGAATGAATCAGATTCCCAACTCCAGTCCACATACTGTGGGAGGGATCCTCGGAGAGCAGCACTGTCTTCTTGTAATAAAAGCCTCTTCCTGTCACTCCTCCAAAAGCCCTGCATCCTGCAGGAGCTCTCATGTGATTAGCTGGCCTGACCAAAAAACGTGAGGAAGTTTCCTCATCTTTCCCACTCAGGCCAAGGTAAGAGATGATGAATGTGAGGCTCCAAATGAGCAGGTCGTGCGTTTCCTGAAGGAACACCACTATTCCAAACAAGTGGTCCCGAGCCCTCTTTTGCAGGGCAGTCAGAACTCTCCTATTGCACACCCCATTAGGGACAATGACCTCCAGAAAGTTGTAAGGGATTGTGGATTCAGCACACTCATTAACAGCTGAGGCTAAATCCAAGGCACCCACAAGAAATGAACCTGAAAAGGGAAACCATTTCTCACTCGCTTTAGACTCAGAGCAATGCAGCACACAAAGATACACTCAGAAAATATTTGTGGTAGAACTAGATAATTGAATGGATGAAAAAGAGAAATTATTAAATCTTTGGTAAGCAAAAGATCATCAACAGTCATTGTTGGAGGGAAAGTGTTGAAAGAAAGCAAGAAACTGGAGACAAATGAACTGTCTAAAGGATAAGACGCAACAGCACCATTCATTCACTCAGCAAATATAGAATCGGCTATACATCAGTTAAATGTTTTCACCAAGTTCCCACCATATGCCAGGCACTGTCTAGACATTCAGGGTACAATGTCAAAAATCTCTGCCTTCGTGGAGCTTATACTCTAAAGGGTAAAATATAGTTGAAAATATAAAAAATCAGTAAAGCATATAGTATGCTGCTGCTGCTGCTGTTGCTAAGTCGCTTCAGTTGTGTCCGACTCTGTGCGACCCCATAGACGGCAGCCCACCAGGCTCCCCCGTCCCTGGGCTTCTCCAGGCAAGAGCACTAGAGTAGGTTGCCATTTCCTTCTCCAATGCATGGAAGTGAGAAGTGAAGTCGCTTAGTTGTGTCCGACTCTTCGCAACCCCATGGACTGCAGCCTACCAGACTCCTCTGTCCATGGGATTTTCCAGGCAAGAGTACTGGAGTGGGGTGCCACTGCCTTCTCTATAGTATACTGCTAATGGAAGCAAAGACAGCAAAGAAGAGGGAAAATATTGCAATTTTATAGAGTGGGGTAACAAAAGGCTTTGCTGAAATGATATTTGAGCAAGGAAAGTCTGGGAAAGTTGAGAAGCAAGTCATGCAGATCTGGAGAAAGATAACTGATGTCAAAGGGAACAGTCAGTATCAATGCCTGAAGCCTGGAGTAACGAAAGAGGGGCAGATATGTTTGGAACAGTGACAGAGGGAAGACGATTTGGGAGATGAGATCAAAAAGGTATAACATATAACTAATGGGAGCCTACTGTACAGGAAAGTGAAAGTCACTCAGTCGTGTACGACTCTTTGTGACCCCATGGACATAGTACACGGAATTCTCCAGGCCAGAATACTGGAGTGGGTAGCCTTTCCCTTCTCCAGGGGATCTTCCCAACCCAGGGGCTGAACCCAGGTCTCCTGCATTGCAGGCGGATTCTGTAGCACAGGGATCTACCCAATGCACTGTGGTGACCTGTTGGGAAGAAGTTCAAAAGGAAGGGGATATATATGTGTGTGTGACTGATTCATTTTGCTGTACAGAGGAAACTACCACAACACTGTGAAGCAACTACACTCCAATAAAGGCTAATCCAAAAAAAAAAAAGAAAACAGTCTTGCTGTGGGCAGATAAAACTTTTTTTTAAATGGTTATCATAAAGGGGCAGGTGACAGGGCTTTGGAAATTCTATTGCACCAAAGGAAGATTTTGAGCAGAAGACTGGACTGGTCTGACTTCTACACCCTCACTTCTAGGTCCAGACAGGAGATGGGAGAAAAGAATAATATCCAGAGACCATCTAGAGGATGATTGTAACTTACTGTTGAAAGGCATAACATTGTTGAAAGGTGGTTCAGTGGTAAAGAATCCTCCTGCCAGTGCAGGAGATAGGTTTGATCCCTGGATGGGAAGATCCTCTGAAGGAGGGCATGGCAACCCACTCCAGTATTCTTGCCTGGAGAATTCCATGGACAGAGGAGATTGGAGGGCTACAGTCCATGGGGGTCACAAAGATTTGGACACAACTGAGTCACTGAGCATCCATCAAGCATTATTGAAAGGTGTCACCCGGTGCTGGTGTGGTGATGGCAGCGTAGATGGCAACAATTATCACATTCTTGGTGCATTTTTCCAAAAGAAAGCCTCTAGATTTTCCCAACTTGCTGAATACAGGCATAAAAACAAACAAGAAATGAAGCCACAGGTGGTTATTTATATTATTGGCCTGAGAAATTAGAGTTATAAACTTAGATGGGAATGCCAGCAATGGACCGATTATGGAGGGAAGCTGAGGAGTCAGACGTAGACATGTAATGTCTGAGGTGTCTATTCAGTGGTGATGCCAAGTGTTGGGGTTGCATGCATGGATCTGGAGCACAAGGGAGAAGTCTGGGTTAGAGACAGAAACTTAGGAATCGCCAGTTACATATGATATTTAAAGTCTTGAGACTGAATAAGTCCACCATGGAAGTGGGTGTATATGGAGAAGAGAAGAGGACAGAGAACCGAGGCTTGGGATTCTCCAACATTTGGAAATCAAGAAGAAAAGATTTTGTTATGAGATCCCCATGAAGTCCTCCTCAAGTTGGGAAGGTGCCCCAGAAGCCAAGAAAAGCAAGGAAGAAGAAGCAAGCAAGAGTGATAAATGTTGCTAAGTCAAGTAAGACCAGGACTGACAATCAGCTGTCAGATCTACACAAGAGCCAACTGGATGAAGTGGTTGGAGTTGAAGTCTGGCTGATGGAGCCTTTGGAGAGAATAGGAAGAGAGACAAAGGAGACAGTGAAAACAGACCAATACTATAACAGAAGGAGAATAGAAAAAGAAAAACGAAGGAGGAAAGGAATGAGTGGCATGCCAAGGAGGCAGGGACATGAGAGGAGCCCACCCTGGTGCAAGCAACACACCGGTTCATCACCTACAAAGAATTTTTAGACAATTTTTTAAAGCTGACTAAAAGTCAGTCTGCTTTGTATTATCACCATGGTACAGGTATTCTAAACCATATCAGCATAAAATACTCCCACTCATTAAAGTAGGTATCTCTCTCTTGCCACCTTCACCCTTTGGGTTAACAATTATAAGAATGGAAGGAAAAGAGTGCTTTTTAAAAAAAAAAACCTTATTTTGACCTCCACATAAAACCCCTCTCTATTTATTGTGGTAGATGAGATAAACGTAACATAACAATTATTGTTACCTCCTTCCTGACAACAGACACAAAGGTACATTGGATCACTTCCCAATCTCTTGATTTGAGATCTTGAATCATTCCCTTTGGTCTCATGAGTACTGTAAATTTCCCCAGACATGCCTCTAATAAAATAGAGCAGACCTTCAGAAGCCTCTTTCCTATACGGTGTTGAGAAAGGCGTCATTGGGCAGGTGCCATCAGTGGATTTTTACATGTAACATGAGCAATTGAAATGGCCCTCAAGCCTCATCCTGGATTTATCAATCTATTAGTCAATTAATGAACCAACAGTTATTGATGGAATGCTTACCACATAGACAGTTCTGCGCTGAATATTATAAAGAATATCAAAAGGATTAGCATTTTCTTTATAAAACATATACCTGATCATTTCCCTGTGGCCAAGATGACTAGGTGCGCACTGAAGTCACTCTAATAAAGGACTGCAGCCAGATCTTGGCTGTGTCCAGCCAGACTGCAGTTAGCTGTGGTCACAGGACTAGGATGTCGTCGAAGCAATGTGAGTAGCAGTGATGCGTGCCGCTTCTACGCCTGGGACTTTAGTCAACGGTGTACTTTCTCTACACTGTCTTTCCTCTTCCTCTTTTCTGGAACCCAGAAGGCAGCCGTGATGCAGTTTTGAGGATGAAGAGGACAATGTAGGGGGGATAAAAAAGAAATGACTTAGCAAGAGATGATACCCTAAATGATCATATAGAACAAGCCGACCAACTAGATATGGCAAATGCAAGAAAACCAACTCCTGTAAACTTTAAGTCATTATTCCCAGGTATGGAACTTTGCATCTGCCCTGACTGATATGTCTTCAGTTCAGTTCAATTCAGTCACTCAGTCATGTCCAGCTCTTCGCAACCCCATGAATCGCAGCACGCTAGGCCTCCCTGTCCATCACCATCTCCCCAAGTTCACTCAGACCCACGTTCATTGAGTCAGTGATAGCATCCAGCCATCTCATCCTCTGTTGTCCCCTTTCCCTCCTGCCCCCAATGCCTCCCAGCATCAGAGTCTTTTCCAATGAGTCAGCTCTTCACATGAGGTGGCCAAAGTACTGGAGTTTCAGCTTTAGCATCATTCCTTCCAAAGAAATCCCAGGGCTGGTCTCCTTCAGAATGGACTGGTTGGATCTCCTTGCAGTCCAAGACTCTCAAGAGTCTTCTCCAACACCACAGTTCAAAAGCATCAATTCTTTGGCTCTCAGCCTTCTTCACAGTCCAGCCCCACATCCATACACGACCACAGGAAAAACCATAGCCTTGACTAGATGGACCTTAGTCGGCAAACTATATCTACCTGTCTTCAAAAGTATCTACAGCCCTTCAATGCCTAGAACATAAAGTGCTGGTTACTCAGTACAACAATGGGCTTCCCAGGTAGGTCAGTGGTAAAGAAACTGCCTGCCATGCAGGAGGCAGGGGTTTGATCCCCAGGTCTGAAAGATCCCCTGGAGGAGGAAATGGCAAACCACTCCAGTATTCTTTCCCGGAAAATCCCATGGAGAGAGGGTCCTGGGGGGCAACAATGCATGGAGCTGCAGAAGAGTTGGACACAGCTGAGCATCTAAACAACAAAACTCAGTACAGCACACGGCGGGGGACAGGGGTGGGGCTTCACTGTGTAGCCATGTCTTGCATCATCCTGCATCCCCAGTCTCACTTTGAGTGATACCGAGTTAGTGTTCTCAGAGACCTAGCACAGAGCCAGCACATTTAAAAAAAAAGTGTCTAATTGATAGTAACCTGAAGAAGTTAAGGCCCTAAGAGAATAAAAGAATGATGTCTTTTTTTCCCCTGTCTTCTTCAGTAAGTAAAGGAGAACACAATATCAAGATTGCATCTTCTCTCCTTAATAGAAGGGGAAAAAAAATCATTCTGAGCTGAATAGAGTAGAGGGACAAAGTTAGCAGGCATTTTGAGCATATGGATTTTTCAATGTGACCAACACGTTTCCTCCCTTTTCCTCAAGAGAAATTCACTCCTGAACTATTCATTCATTCTAGTAGCAGCCAGAGCTGCAGCAGTGTTTTCACTTCCTATTATAAGCTAAGAGCTTTACATGAACCTATGATTAAGAATATACTTCTATCTCCTTAACAACTAGAAAGTCTGCAGTTACATCATGTTGCTGCTGCTGCTGCTAAGTCACTTCAGTTGTATCCGACTCTGTGTGACCCCATAGACGGCAGCCCACCAGGCTCCCCCATCCCTGGGATTTTCAAGGCAAGAACGCTGGAGTGGGTTGCCATTTTCTCTTCCAATGCATGAAAGTGAAAGGTGAAAGTGAAGTTGCTTAGTCATGTCCAACTCCAAATTAATTACAACTTAGAGTCATATTGCGCAGTTTTTGAAATTCTTCCACATCCATAGGCTCATTTGCTTTCATGCATGTCTTCCTCCCCCATCCACTAGAGTTCCTGGGGCCCATGGTAGTACTTATTCCTCTATCTCTATTTTTATATTGATTTTTGTTAGGTCCAAAGCAAATGTTCTGTACATTTAATTGATCTTGATCCTCATAGCAACTCTGGGAAAGGCGAGGCAGATAGCAGTATGACTATTAGACTGAAGAGGAAACTGAGGCTCAAAGAAGTGAAAGGACCTTCTCATACAAATTCTGTACTTAGACAATTCTTATACAAGTTGCAATTTGCTTATTCCTCCCTTGTTGTTGAACTTCTCTCCGGAGAAAACAATGAGCCAGATCAGAATCTTAACATGTCATTTCCATTTATATCTTATATATCTAACTCCTTGTTGGGTTTATTTAAGCTTCAAAGTATTAAAATGCCTAGGGAGGAGAGTACTTTTAATTATCTTATAAATTATCACATGCACTTGATTTTTACAGATGCAAGCAATAACCAGAACACAGAATAAAGGGTGAATCCTCTCTCCATTTTTCATCCAGGCCTTGTTGGATGAAAACTAAAGTAGCACATTCAGTTTTCAGTTCTTCCTTTAGTAAATTAGACCCCAGGCCCTGGATTTCTCAGTCTCAACAAAACTGTCCATGCCCTCACGTGGCACAAAAATGATGAAATGCCTGACATCAAGGTACCACAGTGGTGTGTGGACTAAGGCAAGAGGGGAATGCTCAGAAATAAGCTTTGTGTGAAACCCCTATGATCTTTGTGTTATTCAAAGAAAGCTAATCTAACAGTTAAAAGTATATGTGACATTTGAGATTATAAAAAATAAAAGTTTATTTCTTGCTCAAGTGAAGTCGATCTGGGTGGTCCCAATTAGCCTTCTCCCAACCCAAACTCATTTTTCTAGGCTCCCTTCTCTTCTCAGACCTCAGTGGCCTCAAACAGCAGAGGGAAGAGGGATGGAAGAGCCAAGCCTGGAAGCAACACACATCACCTCCACTTATGTACCGAAAGCCCAATTCAGTGACTCAGCCATGACCACTTGTCACAGAGCCTGGGAAATTCTAGGTATCCCAGAGGAAGAGGAAGGAGGCTTGGCCCAAACTTTAACTACATGGGTGGAGGTGTGGAGGAAAATCCCTAATCCTTACTGTGACTGTATTCTTATCAAATTAGCAGGGTAGATATTGTAGCTTTATTTCATTAGATTCAAAAGAAGAAATGAACATTTCTCATACACTTGGATTTTTGGAATATGACTCATATTTGCTACAAGCTACTGCCTTTATTTTGTGATTTATCAACCCTGGAGAGCACCTGTTCGCTCCTCACTGTGAAGGATGAAGAATTTAGTTCATCTATTCTGTTTTCCACCTTCCCTCCCTGCCTCGCTCTTCAAATTTTGTTGGTGATATTGTTATATTTGTTTCTTTTATGACTTGAAATATGACAAACAAACTCTGTGTTCTGGAGTTTGAAATTTAACCAATATCTGCTGACTTCTTGCTATGAAATATGAGGAAATTACTTTCTTTCCTATTTTTACCTCTCTTTTTCTTCTCTACCCTTCTTTTTCAGTGGTTGTTCTTTTTCAGGCTTGCTTTATTTTTTTATTTATTTTTAATTGGAGTATAATTACTTTATTATATTCTGTTAGTTTTTGTTGTACAACAATGTGAATCAGCTATATGCATGCATATATCCCTTCCCTCCTGAGCCTCCTTTCCAAACACCCCACCCCTTCCCTGAGGGTCATTAGAGAGCACCAAGCTGAGCTCCTTGTGCTATGCAACAACTTTCCACTAGCTGTCTGCTTTACACATGGTAGTGTATACATGGCAACGCTACTCTCTCAGTCTATCCCAACTTCCCCTTCACCCACTCTGTCCACAAGTCCATTCTCCTTACCTGCGTTTCTATTACTGCCCTGCAAATGGGTGAGTTGTTATTTTAAATTGTCAAGGTTTATGACCTTAACATTCTGTTCTTTTACTCTATCAAGTGTACCCACTTTTATTTACAAAATTAACGCACAAATTGAAAAACAGAAAACATTTTCATGATTATGCTTATGTATTATTTAATGCAGAATCATATAGTGTGGTTCCAAAGACAGCAAAGGAAATGTAATGTATGCTACTGAGGCCCTGCTGGTAAAGGGAAAACCTTTTCAATGTCTTTAAAGAATGCTTTTCAAACCTGAATACACACCCAGAATATTTTGTTGAAGTGCATTTGGTCCCAGGTGAGATCCAGGACTGCATTCTTAATAACCTCCCAGGGGATGCCAACAGTACCAGCATGCACCACTCTCTGGATATCAAGACCCTCTTTTCATATCTCTTTGACTTTCATCATTTCTTCTGGGTCATAGCAAACCCCTAGTGTTTTAAATCCATTATCGTCCTCCTTACTTGAATTCTTACTTCCATATAATCTCTGCATTCCATTTTCAAGTCCCAACAAAAGAACGTTAATCACTTATCCAGGACTTCTTTTTCAGTTGACCATATGTTTCGAGATATTTAGGTGAAAGACTTTTGACTCTGTTAGTTTAGTACTCTGTGACCAATTCACACCCCTTTCTGAATCCATTCACTCATATTTCCCTGCTTAGAACTTCAGAATTAACATTCCAACCCAGTTCTAATTAAACTAGTTCCAAACAAGTGACCAGAGTTTTTGAAATATGTTCATCAATCAAGTCAACTGACTCCAAATCACCATTCTATCAAAATATGCCAATCTGAGGCTTTATCAAAAATAAAATGTTTCCTCCTTGAAATCTGGTCATTAGACCTGACCCCTTGAAAGCATAACCAACACCCTTCCCCAAAATATATCTCATTTGCTTTCCAGAAAAATCAGTTTAAAGTTGTTTGCTCATCCCTGTGACACTAACAAATGGTACAGGGGAGAAATCATCTAGTTATTTTTAAAGTTCTTCTGAAAAGGTCTAGAATTCATTCTCATTTCACAAACTACAGCATTAAGAGAAATGTGATAAATAAATCTGGCCGGCGCCTCCTTGAAATCTGGTCATTAGACCTGACCCCTTGAAAGCATAACCAACACCCTTCCCCAAAATATATCTCATTTGCTTTCCAGAAAAATCAGTTTAAAGTTGTTTTCTCATCCCTGTGACACTAACAAATGGTACAGGGGAGAAATCATCTAGTTATTTTTAAAGTTCTTCTGAAAAGGTCTATAATTCATTCTCATTTCACAAACTACAGCATTAAGAGAAATGTGATAAATAAATCCATTCTAATTTATAAGAAAGAAGAGTACTTGGTTAATACATTTTAAAATAATCATAAAATAATGCCAAAGAGTACTCTCGATTCCACATCTTGAGATATGATTAGTCATTTTTTTCCTTTATCCCACAAACCCTGATTACACAAAAGCAATTATGAGAAAATGTGTAATAAAACAGCAGGTGATACCTAATGGAATTCAGAAGACTGCCTAAGGGAAGAAAAAAAAAAGATTCATTCATTGTTAAGCATCCCTAAACACAATACTTTAGGAAGACTAGTGAATATTAATTTTAAATATTTAGAAACTCAGGGGTATGTTGAATACAGATCACCCGCCTCCCCTCCATTCTCAGCTTGGGAAAAACTGAGTCAGCAATCCTCAGTGCCCCAAAATTCTGCAGGGTTTAACCCCAGAAGGGCACTCAGAGCACAATTTGATTTAGAAGTGTAATTAGGAACTCTTCTTTTACTTAGCTGAGTCACCTGGTGTCTTATTGCACACTTCTACTAAAATTAAATGCATTAATTTTTTAAATTGAGTCAGGGAGAGACCCATCTGCAGTGTAATCAAGGTAAATTATATTATTAAGTGTCAGAAGGCCCAAGACACGAAATAAAATAAAATAAAATAAATATGTATAAAAGACTAACAATGCCCTAGGCAAAGAGCTAGGAAACTGTTGATCATAGTATTATTTGAAACCATTACCAGCCCTAAACTACAAAGATTGAAGGAGAGGCACAAATATTGTTTTTCCTAGCAGACCATTTTCTCCTGTGAGAAAGAAAACATACTAAAATTAGAGCTGCTGGTTGGCTATCTGATGAGATCCTGAAATAAGCACTTAGCTTTTTAGGCTCTAATTTAAGTCTCATGGGAGTCAGTCTGTAAGGCTCTGCATGGTCACAAGGAGAGAGCTGGCTTCAGGAAACTGCACATCCTTGGGCCTGCTCCCCTAATGGAGGAAAGCACTCTACTCACTTGCTTCCTAAATTCTATCTGTACCAATAAAGACATCTTCCAAAATTAGAACTCAGTGGGGTCCAGGGCTCACTCTTAATTTTAGGAAAGTTTCATGATGATCCCCTGCTCAGGGTATTTCCTGGAGTTTGCAGGCATTCTGTTCAGAAATGGGGGACCTTACAAGTTTATGGAATTCACAAGGATCACAGGCCCCTTTCCACCTAAGGGAACATAACAGATATTATACAGTTTCCAACAACCTGAAAAATACTGAGGCAAGGGCAAGGATGTTGTTAAGAATGAAAAAGGACTAAAGCCAAAAAGAAATGACAAGCCAGAATTCAACAGAATGAAGTCCAAAGGAAAATGCAAGGAAGCATTCCTTCCACCAAGTGCAGGCAAGTTGTCTAAGGCACAAGGAGTGGTGATGGCTAAATGCATTCAAGAGATGTCTTCAGGGCATGGGGACATAGATATGGAATGGAAAATATATATCAGCCTGGAAAAATATATCAACCTTTGCTCTTATACTGCTTCAAAATGGCTTCTGCTCCAGGTTTTGATTTAGTGACATGAGGCGGTGGTGGTTGGTGGTTTAGTCACTAAGTCGTGTCTGACTCTTGCGACCCCATGGACTGTAGTCTGCCAGGCCTCTCTGTCCATGGGATTCTCCAGGCAAGGATACTGGAGTGGGTTGCCATTTCCTCCTCCAGGAGATCTTCCCAACCCAGGAATCGAACCCAGGTCTCCTGCATTGCAGGCAGATTCCTGTAATCAGGTATATTATTAATATGTGCATAGAGACCAATGACCTCATTGGGGATGTTAGAGAATATATATAATAGACCCTGTGCTACTGTTTCTTGTTGTCCTTTAGTCTCTAAGTCATGTCTGACTCTCTCCAACCCCATGGACCGTAGACTGCCAGGCTCCTCTGTCCTTGGGGCTTAACCAGACAAGAATACTGAAATGGGTTGCCATTTTCTTCTCCATTAGTGACTTATGAGATCCCAATAAAGCAAGTAAGTTTAACTTTTACAAAATTTAGAATTCCTTGGTATATCCATGTGCCCACAGAGATCCAGGATAGGAGTAAGCACACAATAAGCCTAGTGCCTGTTTTTGTAAATAAAATTATTTTGGAGCACAGCCATGGCCATTTATTTGACTGTTACCTGCTATTATGCTACAGCACTGGAGCAGAAAGCACGTGGTCCTCAATGCTTGAAGCACTTCATGACTGTCTACACAAAGTGTTCTGCTGACCCCAAGATAGGTAGCAGAGCCCTCAGCCCCAAAGCAGTGTAACTGACTTCTAGGACATCGGATTTGGCCCATCACCTCTAATTTGGGCTTCGCTGATGCCTCAGATGATAAAGAATCTACCTGTAATGAGAGAAACCTGGGTTTGATCCCTGGGTTGGCAAGATCCCCTGGAGAAGGGAATGGCAACCAACTCCAGTATTCTTGCCTGGAGAATTCCATGGACAGAGGCTAAAGTCTGTGGAGTGGCAAAGAGTTTGAGGCAACTGAATAACCAACGCTCTAGTCCAAAGAGGGCTTGAGATATAATTGCTGATAACATTTTATCTGCTACACATAGTGAGCATGTGCACAAATCTTAAAAGCACAGGCCCTAGAGCTGACTGGTTGTGTGTGTGTGTTTGTTTTTGTTTTCATTTTATTTATGCGTTTTTGGCTACGTGGGTCTTCATTGCTGCGGGCGGGCTTTCTCTAATTGCAGCGAGCAGGGCTGCTGTCTAGATACAGCGCTCGGGCTTCTCTCACTGAGGGGGCTTCTCTCACTGAGGGGGCTTCTCTCACTGAGGGGGCTTCTCTTTGGAGCATGGGCTCTAGAGTGTGTGGGCTCGGTAGTTGCAGCACGTGGGTTTAGTTGCGCTGCAGCGTGTGTAATCTTTCTGGACTAGAGATTAAACCCATGTCCAGTGAGTTGGCAAGTGGATTCTTAACACTGGACCACCAGGGAGGTCAGATTACTTGTATTTTGATCCCAGCTCTGCCACTTACTATGTGTGTGACTTTGGCAAGTTGTTTACCGATTCCATGCTTCTGTTTGCTCACCCATGGCAGACAGCCGCTACCCTTGACTTCAGGTATCCACGCCCTTCTGTAATCCCTTCCTGTTGAGTGTAAACCAGGCCTAGTGACTCGCATCTAATGAACAGAACATGGCAAAGTGTTCAGGGTGATGTCACCCCTGAAACTGGGTTACAAAGACTAAGCCTTTCTGTCTTGTTCTCCCCTCTGTTCTCTCTTGTTTGCTCTAATGGAAACCAGCTGCCAATTAAAAAGATGCCACATGAGAGCTTCACATGGTAAGGAATTAAGGAGGCATCTGGCCAACACCCAACAAGCACCCAAGTCCTCAGTACAATAATCTACAAAATACAAAATCCTTCCAACAACCATTTGAGTGAGTTTGAACTTAGGCCCTGTATGACCACAGTTCCAGCTGACACCTTGAACTCTGCTTTTGAGAGACCTTGAGTCAGAGGTCCCCAGCCACCATGTAACTGTATTCCTAGAACACAGAAATTGTGAGATATTTAATGTTTTGTTCCCTGCTCTAAGCAACTCCGTTTCATGATAATTTGTTATGTAGCAGGCTACTGTTTAATATTGTTATAACAAGTAATGCATGCATACAAAGTGTATACAATTATGTTTGACAAATGTCTTAAAAATATCACCTATTATTAGGTGAAAACCTTTTTTTTTTCCTTTATTTATACTTTCATTGCTTCAATTAATAGTTAGGACCATGAGCTAACTACATCAATTTGGCAAGTCCCTTTACCTCACTGAAATCAGTATCCTCACCTGTCAATTTGGATAAGAAAATAATGCCAAACTCAGGATTTTCATGTGTATTTCTGATGCATAAAATATCCCACAGATTAAGTGGCTTATTAAACATAAATATATTTTCTGGGACTTCCCTAGTGGCTCAGATGGTAAAGAGTCTACCTGCAATGCAAGAGATCCAGATTTGATCCCTGGAGTGAGAAGATCCCCTGGAGAAGGAAATGGAAACCCATTCCAGTATTCTTGCTGGGAAATCCCAAGGACAGAGGAGCCTGGCCGGCTAAAGTCCAAAGGCTTGCAAAGAGTCGGACACAACTTAGTGACCAAATAACAACATATTTTCTCACAATTCTTGAGGAGAGAGATCCCAGACTAAGGCGTCAGCAGGTTTGGTTTCTTCCTGAGACCTCTCTCCTTGGTTTTCAGGTGGGCACCTTCTCACTGTGACTTCAGGTGGTCATTGCTGTGTGTGTGCATGTTTTCAGAGGCTTCCAGGTGGCTCAGTGGTAAAAAATTCACCTGCCAACGCAAGGGATGCAGGTTCAATCCCTGGATCAGGAAGATCTCCTAGAGGAGGAAATGGCAACCCATGCCAGTATTCATGCCTGGAAAATCTCATGGACAGAAGAGCTTAGTGAGTACAGTCCTTAGGGTTGCAGAGTCAGACATGACTAAGCAACTGGCCACAAACTGATACGTTTCTAGAATCTCTGCGCTCTCTCTCCATCTTTTTTCTTCTCTGTCCCAATCTATTGTTATAAGAACACTAGTTGTAGTGATTAGAGTTCACCCTAACGTACCCATTTTAACAAATTACCTTTTTAAAGGCTTTCTCTCAAAACACAGTCACATTCTGAAGTACCAGGGTTTAGGGCTTTAACATATGAATTTGGGGTGGGGTGGAATGGTCACAAATCAGCCTATATGAAATGGATAATCCAAAGAAATAATCTGGAAAAAAAGAAAGCTACAAATCCAGGTTAGCTCTTATTCGTTTGCTTTTCAAAACATTTAATTTTGAGCTATAATTTTAAGCTATAAAGGGCTGTAGAGGCCCAAAATTCAAAACCCCTTACTTCAGAGATGAAGAACAACCTACAGAATTCCATGTTAATCACAGTAGAGAAAGAAATACAGGACATGTTTAAACTTCCCTAGAAATGTGCTCAATATTTTCTCTGTCTCAGCTCTGATTTTCTGCTCATGTTAATCCTTTTAACCTTGAACATGGTCAGATCATGACCCTTCAGATGTTAATTCTAGACTCCCCTGCCCAGATAAAGGAAGAAGAGGGAGTAGAGGTCATTAACGCTGTGCTGCTCATTAACTATTTCAGACTTTCTGTCTTCCTGGCCACTTGTGCTGGCCAATGAGTTGAAAAAAAAAAAAAAAAAAAAGCATATGTCATTTCTGAGCCAATGTGAGGTTCTCCTGTATTCTGTGTAACTGTGCCACAGTTCCTGACAATATTTAAAATAGAGATCTCTTAAAAGACCAAGATAAATAGATCTCCTGCTTATCTTTCCATCCAAAAACCCACAATGGAATTTATACTGAATGAGAAGTAAGCCTTTTATTTTAAGATGCTGTTTGGTAACCAACAGATGCTATTTGTTATCACAGCAAATTTGGTCTGTTCCACTAATAAAAAGACACATTGTTTTATGGACTACTCAAGTATTGTTCAACATGTTCCTTTATATACTTTTGTAAAAAAAAAAAAATGTTTAAGCCTAATAGAAGAGAGAAAAGAAAACAAAAAATGGTTGACAACACTACCCTAAGCCTGACCTTAATTTGTACAATTGCTAATATTAGCATGTTCATTTTTAATAATTACCACAAAGGTACTTTCATCTGTATTAGAGTTTTGTTCTCT
>SJYC01139917.1:0-32992 GCA_006408675.1 Madoqua kirkii | reverse complement strand
AATCTATAAATCAACTGATATTCCTCTCACTAATGGATATATAAATTTGTTCAGTATCTTTAGGCCCATATCTGAATGAACCAGACATTCCACAGCTGGTCACATGAATTCTAGAATTTACACTCTCAACCACTCCCTACTCGTCATCACCTCTTGGGGTTGAAATGAGGATTAAACAGCAAACACTTATTATGGACCATGATCTGCAATGGAAAGCACAAGTCCAGGCAGCTATTTTAACCCATAAAACTTTTATAACAATTCTATGAGACAATGGGATAGCAATTCCAGTGCAGGGAATTTCAGGGCCTTCCTTACACAGTCTTCTGTAAAGGCTGGGCAATGGATTTTAGGGAAGCCACCCAGATCTGATGTGTCTATGCAAATGGGCTCAGCACCCATCCTGAGATTAATGCACATCCTCCGGGCCTCTGGGACACTCTCATGGCCTATCTTGTGGGCAGCTCTCAGACAGAAAATTCTCAATAGGCCCACCACCTAAAAGCCACTTTGAACCTCATATCTTCCCGCCCACACATCTGCCTATAACTCTCCTTTGGGGACATAATGTGCACTTCTCTTTTGCCAGGAAAATCTCACACCAGATGACAGCCGAGATAGATGACAACCATATGTGAAAAGGTATCCTGGAACAAGCTTCCTCACCGTGCACAGGAGATTCAGAAGGTGGTACAGATGCAGTAAGCTAACGACAGATAATTTGGTCAAGTTGGGTATAATTGTTATTCCCATTTGACAGTTGATGCAACTGGGGCACAGAGAGATTAATTGATTTGTCCCAAATCACAACAGAAAGTGATAGAGTCAAGACTCACATCCAGAGTCTGGCTCTAGAACCCACTCTCTCACCAATGCATGAGATCACAATTGTGCTCATGAAAGACTTAGCCCAGTAAAGCTCAGCACAGATAATACACACTACATTAAGCTGTGGTTATTTGGTACCTGGATCTGGTCCCATCACTTCATGGGAAATAGATGGGGAAACAGTGGAAACAGTGTCAGACTTTATTTTGGGGGGCTCCAAAATCACTGCAGATGGTGACTGCAGCCATGAAATTAAAAGATGCTTACTCCTCAGAAGAAAAGTTATGACCAACCTAGATAGTATATTCAAAAGCAGAGACATTACTTTGCTGACTAAAGTCTGTCTAGTCAAGGCTATGGTTTTTCCTGTGGTCATGTACGGATGTGAGAGTTGGACTCTGAAGAAGGCTGAGTGCCGAAGAATTGATGCTTTTGAACTGTGGTGTTGGAGAAGACTCTTGAGAGTCCCTTGGACTGCAAGGAGATCCAACCAGTCCATTCTGAAGGAGATCAGCCCTGGGATTTCTTTGGAAGGACTGATGCTAAAGCTGAAACTTCAGTACTTTGGCCACTTCATGCAAAGAGTTGACTCAATGGAAAAGACTCTGATGCTGGGAGGGATTGGGGGCAGGAGGAGAAGGGGACGACCAAGGATGAGATGGCTGGATGGCATCACAGACTCGATGGACGTGAGTTTGAATGAACTCTGAGAGATGGTGATGAACAGGGAGGCCTGGCGGGCTGCGATTCATGGGGTGGCAAAGAGTCGGACACGACTGAGCGACTGAACTGTGCTCTTTGGCTTCCCAGGTGGTGCAGTAGTAAAGAATCCTCCTGCCAACACAGGAGATGCGGGTTGGATCCCTGGGTTGGGAAGATCCCCTGGATTAGGAAACAGCAACCCGCTCCAATATTCTTGCCAGAAGAATCCCATGGACAGAGGAGCCTGATGGGCTGCAATCCATGGTGTCACAAAGAATCAGATACAACTGAGCACTGAGCACTGCTGTTATTATTGTTGTTGTTATTATTATTGTTATATTGTATTACTGTGTTTGTTTTTCTATAATTACCATAACTGGGTTTGTCTAGCTACTAGCTAAAATATGTTGACTATGCCTACCAACATTCTGTCTCACGTTAGCCACCTTCCAAGGCCACCTAGGTGGATTTTCTTGCCCTAATGAATGTACCATTATAATTTAGTCCCAGATTTCTAAATAATCTTTTAAAAAACAATATCCTGAGTAGCCACAGGTATATATGTATGAATATGAGCACATGTGTAGACACATGTGCATACATGCGTGAATATGTACACACACACATGTTTTGTGAACAATGGAAAGGTAACTATTTCAATTGAATCAACTGATGTTGGTGAGCTTCTGAAAGCGGGCAATCCCAGCTGTCCAATTATTGCAGGCAACCTGCCCCCACATATTCACTGCACAAAAATCATGTCAAGTGCACTTGGAAACAATCCTAGGCTGCAGCACACTGAGAAAGAAAAGCTGGGAGTTGGACTCGCTGGCTTTGGGCTGCCCAGCACAGCCTGGAATGCATGTGTGGTCTCTGATTCCACCTCTAGATACTGCAGGGAAGAGTCTGTAATTGAAAAAGCCTGCCCAAGCAGAAAGTCTGCCTTGTTTAATAAACAGTGTCCTCTGAAGAAGTTCAAATTTTACCAGAGGAGAAATGCAGCCTCCCATGTTCCCATCAGTGTTTTAGAACTAGCTGAAACAGATCTAGGTTTCAGCTGCGTTCTTTCCCTTAGAGCTTTACCGGTACAATTTGGCAGCTAATAGATGCTGCTAAGTCACTTCAGTCGTGTCCGACTCTGTGCGACCTCATATACGGCAGCCCACCGGGCTCCCTCATCCCTGGGATTCTCCAGGCAAGAATACTGGAGTGAGTTGCCATTTCCTTCTCCCAATGCAGGAAAGTGAAAAGTGAAAGTGAAGTCGCTTCGCTCTGTCGTGTCCGACTCTCAGCGACCCCATGGACTGCAGCCCACCAGGCTCCTCCGTCCATTGGATTTTCCAGGCAAAAGTACTGGGGTGGGGTGCCACTGCCTTCCCCTAAATGCTAAATTTCTAAAATTAAACATGCCTGCCATCAGTCAACGGAGAAGGCAATAGCACCCCACTCCAGTACTCTTGCCTGGAAAATCCCATGGACGGAGGAGCCTGGAAACCAGGCAAAAGTACTGGGGTGGGGTGCCACTGCCTTCCCCTAAATGCTAAATTTCTAAAATTAAACATGCCTGCCATCAGTCAACGGAGAAGGCAATAGCACCCCACTCCAGTACTCTTGCCTGGAAAATCCCATGGACGGAGGAGCCTGGAAGGCTGCAGTCCATGGGATCGCTGAGGGTCGGACACAACTGAGCGACTTCACTTTCACTTTTCACTTTCATTCACTGGAGAAGGGAATGGCAACTCACTCCAGCGTTCTTGCCTGGAGAATCCCAGAGAGGGAGGAGCCTGGTGAGCTGCGTCTAAGCGGTCGCACAGAGTCGAACACGACTGAAGTGACTTAGCAGCAGCTGCAGCAGCAGCCAGCAATCCAATGGTTAGAACTTTTTTGGCTTTAAGGTAAATGATCAATGCGCTCTTTCTTTATCCCTTTTTCTTCATCGCTACCATCTCTAATCATGCTTAGCCGGGGGAGGGGGCCCAGAGGTGTTTATCTTCACTCAGCAGTTTCATGATTTCTATCAGATGGGAGGAGCAAAAATAATAAGTTGGAAGATTTCAAATGAAAAAGTTATAGAGCAGAGCACGTGGCTGCTAATGCATTTGGTAAATGTTGGAAGGCTGAGAATTATGCATAAATACCAAATTTCCATGATAGGAAGGTGAACAGCTCGTTTAAGGACTGCAGATTCAATGCTGGAAATCACATCACTCTGAACAGGTATACAGTATTATATTCCAATTGAAAAAGGAATAGCATGTGAAAGCATTGAGCAAAAATGGTAGCAGAAGACTATTGCATCTTTAATAGGATTTTTGATTCAAATGTGCTGAGCCAAACCATTTAAAATTGCATTTGAATAGTGAACAGATAACATCATCATTTTTTTAAAAAAAAAACCTGCCCACTTGTGCCAGATCAACAGAGGGCCTACAAAATAAAAACAGGGAAAAGGAGGTATTACCTCTGAATAGAAAATAAAATTAGATGTGACTTCTCAGCCCTGAGGCCTTCTTCAGGCCTCAAAAAGGTAAAGCAAGGTGAAAACCATCTTTTGTTAGCACAACTCCAAGAAGATTTCAGAGTCTGGAGGTCCTTCCTCTTCAAAGTATCATTATCAAAGGTGGATTTAACTTTGGTGACAATTTATCTCGCTTCTTCCACAAAATTGTTTTAGTCTTATTCATCAGTTAACATTATTGGTATTGAATATGTGAGATCAGGAAAAAGGAAGGAGAACATGTGATCAGGGTGGAGAACAATGCAACCAAGGGCAGATCCTCTAGCATTAAAATGCCCATGATTCAAGTGTAGAAGGTGTCTGAGGAAGGCCAGTGAACCACAGGAACCACTGACCCTGCTAGCAAACCCTCTGTTTCCTCCCAAATGAATCCTTCTGTCGGGCCAAGTTGCTGCCTAACTGAAGGCTAGGCAGCTAGCTTTGATGTGCTGACTTCCCTACAGTCTGTGTTTTCCTAAAGTCTTTTTGGAAACAGTATTTCTCCATACAGAGTATACAGATCCAGTGCTCTGGGACCTTTGTCTACTTTAATTAGCATTCTTCAGGAGAAGTTGATACAGAAGGGAAAGAATTCCTTGAGTAAGTGAAAGCATAAACGGCTGTCAACTGAGAAATTCCTCAGATTTTTAGTGGAACTTCTGAGCCTAGGATTTTCTGATCTGCTCATTAGGCAACCTCATTTTTCTCTTCTCTCCTTAGAGTATCTCAGTGGCTTGCAATCAAGGCTTATGTCTTTGAGAAAAGCATCACTACTGAGGGTTGGAAATTTACACCTGGAAAGACTGGAGGTCTCTGGTATATCTCAGGTAGAAGACACACAGTCTGAAGCTTTGGGAAAACTATAGCTTGCCCGTGAAACAGATAGAGGCATGATCAGAATCAACACAACAGGACATGAGGTTGTGTTTTTCTTACATGATTATAATAAGGAAGAACAAATCTGACTCCATATTGGAGTCACACACTTCTTACACACACTAAGTGTCAAAATATGCTGGTACCAGCTACTAGCTGGTACCAGGTATCCAGCTAGTTTAGAAACCTGATGAATTTCCTGCTGGATTAATCTTTCGGGTCCTAAAATATATTCTTCAGAGGCTGATACTTGAAATCACAAGAGTTCATCTGGCCCAGTGATTTCTATTCCAGTAGTTTCTGGACTCACTTGACCCCAGAAACACCTACAAAAGCAGCAAACAAGAATCAGTATTGTTAACAAAAGCCCCTTAGTGGGCATTAGGCATGCCACTTGCACTAGTCCCCTAATGTAATCCATCACCTAATTACCAAATAAACCGCAGCAGTTGGACCCTGCACTTGCTTTCATGAAGTCTAAAGATACTACTTCCTAATGATAGCTCAGTCAGCAAGAACCTACATGAAATGCAAGAGACCTGGTTTCTGTCCCTGGGTCAGGAAGATCCCATGGAGAAGGAAATGGCAACTCCCTCCAGTATTCTTACCTGAAGAATCCAATGGACAGAGGAGCCTGGCAGGCTACAGTCCACGGGGTCACAAGAGTCAGGCACGATTTAGCAACTAAACAACATCAGCAACAACAGAAGAGGTATAAAGAGTTATGGTATGCCAATTTTGTCATGTATATTTTATTTTAAGTCCCACAAAACACATTCAAGCTCTGTGTTGAAGAGCTATTGGGTTTAGATCAGCATGTGTGTTCCATGGAATGATATCATTCCCAAGGGGGCAAAATCTGATTCTTGAGAACACAAAATCCTTATATATTACATTGGTTTGTGGTCCTCTAAAGGGCCATAGTACATAAACAGATACATAGCATATCCATGGTATTAAAATTTTATGGAACTGGGGAAGTAATTAGAAGGAGAAAAAAATGTCTCCAAAGGTTTCTTAGAAAAAGAAAACAATTAAAATGTTTAGAAATATCAGGAAGTTGAAGAACTTGGTTATGGAAAAATGCAACTATTTGTAGCTACAACTAAGTTGTGTCTGTGTTAAAATATGGTATGGCCATAATTTTTTAAGACAAAACATAAATCTAGGTATTTAGAAAAACTTTCCCAGTTTTTTAATGTTAGTTTGTTTTGAAAGAAAATCAGCAAGAGTCCTTTGTACTTTGTAAGCCAAAGAAAATATATCTCCAGGGCCATGTGGCCCACCAGATGTCAGAGTACAGTCCATATCCTCAGGGGAAATTTGAAGGAATGGTTATGTCCTTAGAGCATTTGGTGGTTACTAATCAGTTAAATTAGACAAAGAGCAAAAGCATTATTCATGTTGTACTCTTTTAAGAAAAATGTTCACCGTTTACTCCATAAGTGAAACCATTTGCCCATTGGCAAATTTTAAGAAACATTTTTCTGGCTTTTCAATATTTACCAAGGTGTCAATAATTTTTGCAAAGGGGCCTTAGTCATTCCAAAGCTATTTTTAAATGAACAGAACAATCTCCCATGAGAAGCCTGCCGTGATCCATTCAAGCTTTGAAAGTTGCGCTTTTCAAACTGGCAAACCCAGCTCCTGCATAAGAAGAGATTTGTTTATTCTGCTTATCTCAAGCCACAGAGTATACTGTCCCTGTCTTTAAATGGTCAGATTTCTGCATACCATATCTTAATTCTGCATTAGAAAGATAACTCCAAAAAGTCAGAGACTGTTTACTGAAGTTGTTATATTCACACAAAAGGATGTTAAATATTTGATGATAATCTTCCCGCTCTTTGAATTAATATGAGTGCCAATCTAAACAGCACATGTTGAACAAAAATTTTATTTTAATTGCATTCCCATGTTCCCTTCCCTTCACATATATTCTAAGAAGAAAATTAAAGTCTGCTCTAAAAAGTATGTCTTTCCGCCTCTAAATGACATGAAGACATTAGTTTTGCTTTAATCACTCTTCATTTGAGCAGCTTAGGAAGGCTCAGCATGAATTTTTTATGTATCAGATCTCTTTTTCCACTTTCTCAATCCTTTCCTGCTGTTTTCTGCGTTTCTCCCCCCATTTATCCAAGTCATCCTTGACTTTGGATAATCTATTTCCTCCAAGATATTTGATGGGTTTGTGAAGTATTTTTACTCCCAGTTAGCTGGAACACAATGCTGAGGATATAGGAATATTGGTAAACTCAGCAATTCAATAGGCAAAAATAGAAAGAAAATGTCAAAGTCGTGGAGGATTTTGGAAACTCTTCTGATGCATTCCCACTGGGCTCCAAGAGGCCCTGACAAGTCTGAAGAGCACTTTCATATCCAAGATGGACAAGAACTTTGTTATTTCCTCTGTGTGCTCACCTAGAGGAGTTGAGTTTGGGAATTAAAATTTAATAAAGGATCAAGTTCGAAATTCTGTACCATATCCAATACATATAAATATACCACACAGATATTATCTAGGTATTACAAATAATACATGTAATGTTGATTAAAATTTTGATGTAAATTTCTAAAAACTTTATTAAAGTTGTAAAATAACTGACATGGGCTGTTTACAGTTGGGTGACAACTTAATTAATCAGTTGCTGTCTCCCCTGCAATAAACATGAGAAGTGCATATTCTCCACTTTATTTTTATCCCTGAAGAATGAGCCAGAAAATGCAAAATTATCTCCCTTTTAAAACACCAAATTACCTTCCTTTCAAAACAATGTGAGTATTAACTGTGAAGCATGATGGTACATAATCTTTGCCTAGACCAATAATTAATCTGGAAAATACAACTCTCTGACATTCGACTTGGTAAAGAGCTAAGGGGCTAAAGTTGTAAAATAACTGACGTGGGCTGTTTACAGTTGGGTGACAACTTAATTAATCAGTTGCTGTCTCCCCTGCAATAAAGATGAGAAGTGCATATTCTCCACTTTATTTTTATCCCTGAAGAATGAGCCAGAAAATGCAAAATTATCTCCCTTTTAAAACACCAAATTACCTTCCTTTCAAAACAATGTGAGTATTAACTGTGAAGCATGATGGTACATAATCTTTGCCTAGACCAATAATTAATCTGGAAAATACAACTCTCTGACATTCGACTTGGTAAAGAGCTAAGGGGCTAAACAGGGAACACTTATGCACACTCAGTCCAGAAATGATCCTTTATGTCTTGATACAGAGAAAATTTTCAATTTCCAGGTCGCTAAGCAATTTAATTCTGTGTTAGAGATAAAAATTAAGAGCACAAAACATTAACACATACAAAAAAAAAAAAATAACCCAATATATACAAATACTTGCACACTGCTAGTTTCAAGATTCTTGCTTAATGAGACTTTTGCCTCTTTAAATGAGAAATCCTAGAACAATACCGAAAATAAGATGATGTTGAAACTAATATAGATAGTTGTTTGTTACTTTATTATTGCCTTTTTCCAAGAGTTGTGATACAAGTAAAATGCTGTTGACTTGGGAATTATAAAATACTAGTCCTTAACGGAAAGTGTAATCATTGAAGCAGGATCCATCCATTCATTCACTCATTTATTCAATAAGTGTTACCACTATAGCAGGCATCAGGAGAGTTATAAGGGTCAACTAGATGCAATTCCACCAAAAGGAGTTTACAGAGTAACAGGCAAGATGCATCATGGACACAGACAACTTTGTAGCACAGAGACTGAACCAAACACACTTGGATTCAAATGCCCCCTCCATTTGACCTCTCTGGTGCTCAATTTCCTCGTCTATAAAGTATGAATAGCAATATTACTGACACTGAAAATTTGTTATGTGGTTTCAATGAGATAATTCATGATAAATATGGAGCTCAATATCAAATATATATTAAGTTCTCTACAAAAAGTTAATTCTTCTTTATCCTGTAATTTAGTGCTATTGTGAATGTGGTTGTTGTCAAAGAAGTAATTGCCAGGTCCTGAGCTCTTAGCATATCACAAGGAAAACCTGCTTAATCAATACACAGTTCTACATCCTTTCAAAGCACCATGATTATCCTGCTCATGGCTCAGCCATGTATAATAACTATCTCTTTAAACCTTCAAATCTGATTCATGTTGCTCTCTACCAGCATTAAACAGGAGATGTGAATTCACCATTAAAATAAATATGTGCTTAGGGTACAAAGGGAAGGGAAGGGAGGCACCTCAGAGTTTTTCTCCCTAGCTAACGTGTCCTTAACTCTTCCACAGTCAATCTCAACTTTACTGGGGGGTTTTCTTTATCATTGGCTTTGTCATGTTTAACTTTATATTACTTAAAAAAAAAGCTTTGTCGGACATGGTGAGTAATTAAAGTTTAAAATTTTGGTTTGAAGGTGTGCTTAGACATAATATTTGTTTCCATTTCATGAAAACTTTGTTTGTAAACACAGCTGGCTGGATCTGGCTAGCATTTAACTCATCAGCTGATTGTGTAACCCAAACTTAAGCTTCTTATTGAAAGTGATGAAGGGCAAAGCTGAGAACCATTGCTAATCTGGTCTTGGGGCATTACTTGACCTTCCTCCAGCCATGTTGTCAAACATGGGGCTATACAACCTCTCTTGTCTTGTATCCTGATAAAGATTTTCCCATATACATGTGAGTCTGACTCTTCTTGCCCAGAGGGCAAAACATTCACTGTTTTCATGAAGTTCAAATTTTGAAGGACCACTCAACATTGTCCAGTCCAGCCTCCTATTGGAGGTCTTAATCCCCTTTCTCTTTTCGATATTAAGTCACATCAGTCATGTCCGACTCTGTGCGACCCCATAGACGGCAGCCCACCAGGCTCCCCTGTCCCTGGGATTCTCCAGGCAAGAACACTGGAGTGGGTTGTCATTTCCTTCTCCAATGCATGAAAGTGAAAAGTGAAAGTGAAGTCGCTCAGTCGTGTCCAACTCTTAGCGACCCCATGGGCTGCAGCCTACCAGGCTCCTCTATCCATGGGATTTTCCAGGCAAGAGTACTGGAGTGGGGTGTCAGTGCTTTCTCTTTTTAGTTGCCTTATAAATCTCTAGTCCTGCTGTGCTCTGCTATTTACTGTTACTACAGCATTTTGAAGTGCCTTTGAAGTCCCTCTGTTGTAGCCCTAATCAGTTTGTACTGTCACTATCGGTTTATGTGTTTATCCCTTCAAGATTATACCACACTCATCTTTCTGTCTTTAACAACAAACTCACACATACATAGTGAATGCGTAATAAATATTTTGAACAAATGAATTAATAATTTAATTCAAAAATCAATCAAAGTAGCTGAAAGCATATTTAATGCTTTTTATCAAGGTTCTAATTAGATTGAGCTGTAAGAGTCTAGTCAATCACAGAGATAGTCTCTTAGCAAAATCCCTTCATCACTGAAGTTTCTAGACCTGAAAGGCCAAGTTTGATGACTGATAAATCTCAGAAAATTAATAGTGCCCAAGATATTCATCCTCTCAGACAACATGAAAATCAGTTAGAATATTCTGTGTCACTCAGATTGCCACCTTCTCTGGCAGTTGATTCTGATGATGTTAGTTAAATATCAGTTTACCTTAGATTCTCATCTTCAACTATTCCACCTTCTGCATTTCTTTCCAGCAAAACAGGTCAATGCAACTGTCTATTCTTGCAGATTTTTACCAGTCCTCCATATATCCATGTCCGAGGGCAGCTCAGTCCTCATACATATCTAAGTGCAGGATGTGGCATAGTTTATTACTTTCTGCTCCTTGAAACATTTTCTTCACTTAATCACTTCTTTTTGGCTGGTTTCTCCTTATCCCCCTTACCCTCCAAACACAGGAAACTCTTCCCTTTCATCATTCACTTTAGACATCTCATTTATTCTCATGGTTTTAAATACCAACTATATATGGAACCTGGAGGAGGAAATGACAACCCACTCCAGTATTATTGCCTAGGAAATCCCATAAACAGAAGAGTGTGGTAGGATGCAATCTAGGGGTTGCAAGAGTCCGACATGACTCAGCAGCTAAACCCCCACATGTAGGTAAAATATCTCCACATGGAGAAGGCAGTGGCACCGCACTCCAGTACTCTTGCCTGGAAAATCCCATGGACAGAGGAGCCTGGTGGGCTGCAGTCCATGGGGTCGCTAAGAGTCAGACACGACTGAGCGACTTCACTTTCACTTTTCACTTTCATGCATTGGAGAAGGACATGGCAACCCACTGCAGTGTTCTTGCCTGGAGAATCCCAGGGACGGAGGAGCCTGGTGGGCTGCCGTCTATGGGGTCGCACAGAGTCGGACACGACTGAAGCGACTTAGCAGCAGCAGAAACCTAACAAACAGGCATCTCTAACCTATCACGTCTAAAATTAAGCCTCATTCTTCCTGCCTCATGATAGCAACTCTTTTCTTTTTTGTGATTACTCAGTTCAAACTCCTTGGAATCACCCCTTACTCCTGTCTTCCCCTCATCTACTCTCCTCATCATGTCTACTCTAACTGTAAATCCTACTGATTCTGCCTCCAAAATACACCCAGGATTGACCGCTTCTCCCTACTTCCTCCCGGGTCCAAAAAGCATCACCTCCGGCTTAGATTATTATAATAGTTCCCTAGCTAGGCTTCCTGCATCTGTCTATCCTCCCTCTAGAGTCTATTCTCAACATATTAACAAACAAAGTGATACAGTGAGCTAGATGATGTCACCTTGCTGTGCAAACCTTCTGACAGCCCCACAACTCATCAGAACCAAAGGTGACATTTTTACAATGGCCCCTAAGACTCTGCAAGATCTGTTTCCTGTCACCTCTCACCTCTACGGCCTCATCTCCTACCATCACCTCCTCACTCTGTTCCAGCCACACTGACATCTTGTTCTCCCTGAAACACATCTGTGTCTAGAGCACGATTTGCCCCCTGTGGGTATGTGATAACTATTTGTGGAAGGAAGGAAAGAAGAAAGGGAGAGAGGGAGGAAGGAAGAAAAGAAGGCAAGAAGGAAGGAAGGGGAGAAATGGAAAATTGTTCAAACATAAACACAAAATGCCCTCAAAAGCAAAGTGGCTGCTTTTAAAATAAAACGCTCTGTTATTTTAACAGTCAATAGAAATACTCTTTAGAATATGTCTTTGCAGAATTTGGATTTTGATACTAACTGTAAGACTAAACTATAGGTTTGTAACCATCCATACTCGGAGAAGGCGATGGCACCCCACTCCAGTACTCTTGCCTGGAAAATCCCATGGACAGAAGAGCCTAGTAAGCTGCGGTCCATGGGGTCGCAAAGAGTCGGACATGACTGAGCGACTTCCCTTTCACTTTTCACTTTCATGCATTGGAGAAGGAAATGGCAAGCCACTCCAGTGTTCTTGCCTGGAGAATCTCAGGGACGGGGGAGCCTGGTGGGCTGCCGTCTATGGGGTCACACAGAGTTGGACATGACTGAAGTGACTTAGCAGCAGCAGCAGCAACCATCCATACTATTCAGGGTTTTCAGAAAATTATCTAAGTATCCAAAGGCAAATGGAAGGGACCCATTATAGATCCTCAGAATGATTTCAGAAATAATCAAGGCATTTTATACAACAGGAAAAAATATTCTGGAGGATTATGTAGAGGAGCACAGACCTTTATTTCATGGACAAATCAAAACTTCAGTGCTGAAGAAACTGATGTTATATCAGGGAAGAAGTGTACAACTTAAGGGGAAAAAACAGGTTGCTGCTGCTGCTGCTGCTGAGTCGCTTCAGTCGTGTCCGACTCTGTGCAGCCCCACAGACGGCAGCCCACCAGGATCCCCCATCAGAGAAGACAAATGAACAACTTCATTCAGAATAAGTATGTAGAAACTTGTAGTTGACACAGACTGTGTCAAACCTCACAGACTGACTTAAAGGCATTCTCATTGTGCTACAGAAAACTTGCATCTAGATTTGTGAAACTTCAGTTACTGAAATCTTAACAACTTTTACACTATTAAAAAAAAAAAGCATCATAACCTCAAATCCCATAAACTGGAGAAATAAAGTAAACGGGGTCTGAACAACGAGCTGAAAGATTCTGCAAAGATCCAAGACATTGTGAACAGATCTCTATGAGAATGAGAAGCAAAAGGCTGATGTCACCTCTTGAGGACAAAATTTAAAGTGACTATTCAATATTTTATGTAATTGCTTAGAGTGCACCGCATATGACATCGCATCACAGTGGCCCCTTTTTCCTGTCTGTCTAGTCCACTTCCGTGGTTTATCCAGATAACTAAAGCTTGCATGATTAAGTCATCAGGTTTTTGCTTAAGTATGCTTAAAGTATATTAGTTCCTTGCCTACATTTTCAAGCAGAATTCACTGAACATAACTTATTTCTGATGCCTTAGCTGTTGTCAAGGAGACATTCTGATGTGTGTGTGTGTACATGCAGGCACGCTCAGTCACAAGTCATGTCTGACTCTTGGTGACCCCATGGACTGAGCCTGCCAGCCTCCTCGATCCATGGAATTTCCCAGGCAAGAATACTGCAGGGGGTTGTCATTTCCTTCTCCAGAGGATCTTCCCTACCCAGGGATTGAATCTGCATCTCCTGCATTAGCAGGCAGCTTCTTTACCACTGAGCCACCAGGGAAGCCCACAGTTTGATGTAGCAATTAAGAACTGGACTTTTTCCAGCTTTATTAACAAGTAATTGACAATTAAAACAGTATGATATTTAAGATATTCACCATGGTGATATGATATACATATATGTGATATAAATACACATTGTAAAAGGATTCCACCATCTAATTAATTAAGATATGCATGTCTGGGGGGTGGTTTTAGTGAGAACATCCAAGTTCTACTCTCTTAGAAAGCTTTGATTATATAACTTACATAACAAAATATCATGTAATAAGTTATATATAGTATATAATACAAGATATACAATGCTAGATACATATATAATGTTACCAACTATAGTCACCATGTAATACGTTAAATCCCCCTCATTTTATAGCTGAAAAGTTTGTAGCCATTTACCAATCTTTCTCCATTTCCTCTGCTTCTGATAAACCCCAACCCCTGAGCTTCTGGCAACCACTTTCTACCCTCTTCCTAAGAGTTAGACTTTTTTTTTCTTTTAAGAGTCCACATATGGGGATTTCCCTGGTGGTCCAGTGGATAAGTCTTCATGCTTCCAATGAAGGGGCTGGGGTTCAAACCCTAGTCGGGGAACTAAGTCCCAAAGGCCCCAACTGAGAATTCACATGCCACAACTAAAATCTGGTGCAGCCAAATAAATAAATATTTTTTTAAGTCCACATATGAGTGATATCATGCCATATTTGTCTTTCTCTGTTTAGTTCCTTTTAGCATAACGCCCTCAAATTCATGCTGCTGCTGCTAAGTCGCTTCAGTCTTGCCCAACCCTGTGCGACCCCAGAGATGGCAGCCCACCAGGCTCCCCCGTCCCTGGGATTCTCCAGGAAAGAACACTGGAGTGGGTTGCCATTTCTTTCTCCAATGCAGGAAAGTGAAAAGTGAAAGAAGTCGCTCAGCCGTGTCCGACTCTTTGTAACCCCATGGACTGCAGCCTCCCAGGCTCCTCTGTCCATGGGATTTTCCAGGAAAGAGTACTGGAGTGGGGAGCCATTGCCTTCTCCACCATGTTGTCATAAATGACAGCATTTATTTTTTTATGGCTATATAAATTCCACTGTATATATATATATATAAATATATATATATATCTTTTTTATCCATTCATCCACTGATAGATCCTTAGGTTTCCATATCTTGACTACTGAGAAAATACACATGAAGTAAGGTGGCTCAAGAAGTTGCCAGGATCTGAAAGGATACTTTGCAACAAATAACAAAACAAAAGGTTTCACTAAAAATAATGTCTCCAATTATTGAAGGTTCCTGATGGTTTGTTGATTCACAGGACATCCAGTTAGAGGTTAGAGATACCACAAGCAGATCCCTCAGAGGGAGTGAGGAAGGGCTCATCCTTGATGCTTACAATTCTATGACCAAAATATGGTCTAGATGCCACCAGGCAGAGAAGCTCAGATCGCTGATACATTTCCTGTCCAGGTCTGAATGAGCTCAGAAATTGACTGAAACTGAGGGTGGAGGAGGGAGACCAACGAATCAATCTAGTCATCTCTCAGGAAGCCACAGGTGAACATGATACTTCTTCCCATGGCGTAGCATCTTGAAAACTGTGGCCCTGCTGAAAAAAGGTGGTATCTCCCTGAAAAGGAAATCAGTTAGTACATGCAAACAGGGTCTGCACCCCTTCTCAGCCCACTGGAGTGGGCATTTCTCCACTACATAAAGAAGAGAACAGGAGCATAGCATTCACCTCTCTCTTCCACTAAACAAAGCCCAAACATGTGGCTTAGCTTAAAGTCCCTTCAAGACTAGAACCCTCTGGGACTTCCCTGGTGGTCCAGCGGTTAAGACACCATCCTTCTACTGCAGAGGACACAGATTCCATCCCTGGGTCCTGAGGACTAAGATCCCACATGCCCTATGGCTTGGCCAAAAGAAAAAATAAATAAATAAGGGAGAACAAAAGTTTAAAAAAGAAAAAGACTGGAGCCTTGTCACTGCAGGCCCCCTCCTCTCCATCACAGCACTTTCCACTGCCTCTAATTCACATTAATCCATCTTGGCTCCAATGTGAGTCATGAAGTCCTGAATCACAGAGCTTCTCACCATACTTTCAGTCTGGCAATCACCCTGCCTCTTGGATAATTCTACTTTTTGAATTCTTCAAACTTCATCTATGCAGTCTTTTGCAGAAACCCACACCTCATTTGGTCCCCACTACTGGCAAATATCAAACCCTGAAAATGTGTTGGCAACTCTCGCTGGATTTCTGGCTCCATGCAAAACCATTCATTCCCATAGTGCTCAGATATCGTCCCCAGGTGCCAATCACATTATCTCGATGAAACCAATCATATATTCTAAGTCTAGTGGAGGAAATGGCCAAGAACTAAAGCAGTCCAATGCTTGTTTAGCCCATTCTAAGGTATCCTCTACCTGCTGTTTCCTCCTATCCCAGGTTCTCCCTGGTGGCTCAGTGGTAAAGAATCTGCCTGCCAGTACAGGAGATGTGCATTCAACCCCTGAGATAGGAAGATTCCCTGGAGAAGGAAATGGCAACCCACTCCAGTGTTCTTGCCTGGGAAATCCCACAGACAGAGAAGCCTGGCGGGCTACAGTCCACAGTCACCAAAGAGTCAGCATGACCTATTGGCTAAAAAACAACAGAGGCATTACTGCCAGCTATTCCTCCCATCTCAGGTCTTGGTTTATTTTTTAAAGAAGCCTCTTGTCCTCCAACCTTCTTTATTAATAGAGAATGTCACCCATAAAACTTTTTCCCCACCCCTGCTCTGACCAAATAATGCATCCTCCCAACATCCTCCCTTGGCATTCAATATCATATTAAATTCAAATAAATCACAGTTGACTTTAAAGCCCTCCAGCAATTCATGTCTGCCTGTATCAACTCCCACACTCCTCAGCTGCTCTTGTCACATAAACCATCTCTCAGCCTCTTTCCTCTACTACCTGCAATTCTTTCCCTTCTCCCTTGCTCTCTCACCCACCTGAATCAACATCCTATCACCAACTATCGAATTACTTATTTTAGAGGAAGCAGAAAAGGGTGAATAAGGTACATTGGTTCATAGCCTCATCCTGCTAACTCCTAACTACGTGACTTTGTCAGACTGCAATAACAGTGATGAGAACAACACAAGCCTTTAACCAACACTTTTAGGTGTTCATCCAATTAACCCTGTGAGGGAAAGGCTGGCATTATCCCGATTTTGAGGATACAGAAAGTCACCCAATTTTATTAAATACACATTTTCTTATGTGAAAACTAGAAATACTAACATTTACTTCTCATGGATAAAAGTAAATCAAGACATGCACAGCACACAATTTATGTCAATTTCCTTTCCCATCACCAAACCCACCTTATTCACCATCTCTTCTCTCTATAAAAGAAATAATAGAGCTCTTCTCCAGCAACTCAAGATTGTCCCTTTCTTATCTTCACAAGGCATAGGAGCTAAATACTAGAAAACAAATGGTATAATCTGCTGTGAACCAGAAAAGTAATGACCTTCAACTCAGCACGCTGTTCCATGACCGTTGTTGGAAACAGAAATTGGACTTTACCTTTAGGAAGGGCAGGTAATTCCTACTGAATGTGAATTGAGGCTTTTTACCCTCTGCTTCTCTCTCTGGAGAGAAAACTTCTTTCCCACCTGTTTTGCTGAAATTCCTTCCTCAGAGGACAAAGATTTCATTCCACAAAGCCAGGCTTAAAATGCAAATACCATTGGATGAGCTAATACTTTGATGTGCTTCCAAGTTACTGGTTTCATATCTCTTCTTGCCAACAGGACTTGGCAGAGATGATGAAAATCAGAAAGGGAAAGAGGGCACCAAGACGACTGCATCCACTTAGCTATTTGACCCAGAATAACAACATTTGTCACCATGCCTAGTATAGGAAAAGACTATGGTAATAAGCAAGCTAAAAGATACGAGTTTTTATGTGACTTCAGAACAAACAGAAGATTGATAAACTATGATTACAAGCTATCTGTAGCCAACCAAGAAGACTTAACTCAGTTTATAAGGTGGCACATCTGTGCTTCTCCTCTACATCCTACACTAAGTGATTATGAATTTTCATATATTGACAGTCCTCTAAAGTCATTGCAATTGCCAGTATTTCACATGTTTCAACATAGGGCTGGAATGTACCTTCCTTAGGTAAATAGCATCTTGTTGTAAAGATTATTGTTTTCCTCTAGCTGCTGCTGCTGCTGCTGCTGCTAAGTCGCATCAGTCGTGCCTGACTCTGCGACCCCATAGACGGCAGCCCACCAGGCTCCTGTCCCTGGGATTCTTTGGGCAAGAACACTGGAGTGGGTTGCCATTTCCTTCTCCAATGCATGAAAGTGAAAAGTGAAAGTGAGGTCGCTCAGTCGTGTCTGACTCTTCACAACCCCATGGACTGCAGCCCACCAGGCTCCTCCATCCATGGGATTCTCCAGGCAAGAGTACTGGAGTGGGTCTCTAGTGCCTTCTCCTAGCTAGAGACACAGAATAATCACTTCCTATATCCAAAATCACTGTTCTGAAGTAAACAAGGTGGAGGAACATTTCATGTTGTGGGAAACAGCCTCTATGATGACCCCAGTGATCCCCATCTTCTGGTTTAACAGCTTTACATAATCCTCTCCCCCTAAGGGAAAATTGAAATTATTGACATGCTTCTAATTAATGTAGAAAAGCAATGGGATGTCCCTCATGAGATCAGGTTATAGGAAAACTGTAGCTGCTGTCCTGAATGTTCATTTTCCTTCTTTCACTCACTCACCTGGAGGAATTCAGCTGCCATGTTTTGAGCTGCCCTGTGAAGTCCACATGAAGAACTGAGAGAAGAGTCTTCTAATCAACAGCCAGCAGGAAACTGAAGCTCTCTCTCCAACAGGCTGCAAAGTAGGAAATCCTTCCTACAATCACTTAAGAGGTTCTGGACATGAACTCTCCCTTAGTCAACTTTCAGATGAGACTGCAGCAGCATGGCTACAACCACACGACCTTGAACCAGAGACACTCAGATAAGTCTCCTCTAGATTACTGACCCACCCTGGTGGTGCTGATTTAGTTGCTAAGTCATGTCTGACTCTTGAGACCCCATGTACTGTAGCCCATCAGGCTCCTCTGTGCTTGGGATTCTCCAGGCAAAATTATTGAGTAGGTTTCATTTCGACCTCTAGGGGATCTTCCTGACCGCCCTAACTGTGAAATAATCAGTGTTTCTATTTTAGGAGTCGAATTCACGTCTCCTGCATATCCTGTATTGGCAGGCAGATTCCTTACCACTGAACTACCTGGGAAGTCCCCTGTATCTCAACAGGAAATAGCTCATTGATTGGCCAGTTTGCCAACAGTCCTGATTTCTCAAGTAGACTTCATGGGGCAAGAGCTCTCCTTGGGGTTAACTTGCTCTTCACCTAGGTTAATTTAAATAGCAGTTGAAAATTTAGCTTGAAAGGATAATTACAACATTTCACCTTCTTTTATCTCAGGTTATGTAAATGAGGCTTCCGTCTTCTCACAGTTCATATTATATTAATACAGGGAATAGAAAGGTCTCACTATATTGTGTGCTGTCAATCACTTTAGAAGAATACTCTCCAATAATCACAGTGGGTACAAATTGGACAAATTTCCATCATCATGAGCTGTGTCTATTATCAACAAAGAAACACATAAACTTATAGCTTGGCAGAGTTCTCACCGGAGCAGTGAAAGGTGTCAATTTTATCAGACTGCAAAGTTGGAGGGGCTTTTTTGACATTTATCAAGTATTAGGAACATTTACTGTGTAGCTAGGAATAGCCCTGAAGAAGCAAATTCAACTTCTACCCGCTTTTAAACTATGATTTTCATATCCTGCTGAAGGTGGGGAAAGCACTAACCCTGAGTGACGGGCCCTGGACCATAGCTTTATCCTCTGCTTTGCACCACAGCTCTTCTGGGAGATGCTGTCATTCACAGTATTGAACAGTGAAATGTGATGGTTAGACAAATGCAGCATCGTCGAGTTTAATAAACATCAGGAGGAAGCTGGCAGATAAGTTTTAACCCCAGGGCATTTTTAAAAAATCAAAATACTGTTCTATGTCCTCCTAGTGTTAACACAATGCCATGTGTTTAAACTAGAGTTTAGAAAGAAAAAAAAAAAAAAAACTGAAGTTTTTCTATTATACCTAAGGCCAGGCTCAAGGTCTTATTCCTCCAGGAAACCTTCCATGATTATATCAACTCTAAATAATTACTCCTTCAAGTGTAGGACCAGAGGACATTACTCATTCCATTGAAAGGCAGTGTACAAAAGTAGTTAAGAGAGTAAGTTCCATGAGTAGACAGCTTGGCTTCAGATTCCAGGGAGCAGGGGCTCACTAGCTATGGAGGTTGGAATGAACAACTTAACCTCCATAAGGTGGTTTCATCAATAAAATGGGGAAAGTATCTGTGCCCTAGACTGCCTTTTCTAATGATGCAGAGAGACTGGAGCTGCACAGACACTCCTTCAAGTGTGGGACCAGAGGACATTACTCATTCCATTGAAAGGCAGTGTACAAAAGTAGTTAAGAGAGTAAGTTCCATGAGTAGACAGCTTGGCTTCAGATTCCAGGGAGCAGGGGCTCACTAGCTATGGAGGTTGGAATGAACAACTTAACCTCCATAAGGTGGTTTCATCAATAAAATGGGGAAAGTATCTGTGCCCTAGACTGCCTTTTCTAATGATGCAGAGAGACTGGAGCTGCACAGACCTTCTAAAAACATTTGCTCTTGAGCAATTACTGCATGCCAGACAGAAACATTGGCCTGTTATATCTCTGTACCTCTAGTGTATTGTAAAACCCTAGTGGATGGACCTAGGGTCTGTCATACAGAGTTAAGTAAGTCAGAAAGAGAAAACCAAATCTCATATATTAATGAATGTATGTGGAATCTAGAAAAATGGTACAGATGAACCTATTTCTGAGGCAGGAATAGAGACACAGACATAGAAAATGGACATGTGGACACAGGAGGGGAAAGGAAGGATGGGACAAATTGTGAGATGAGGGTTGACATATGTACACTATGATGTATAAAGTAGACAGCTAGCAGGAAGCTGCTGTATAGCACAGGAAGTTTCAGTTCGGTGCTCTATGGTGACCTAGAAAGGTGGGAAAAGGAGGTATATCCAAGAAGGAGGGAATACGTGTATACATATGACTGATTCACTTCATCATACAGCAGAAACCGACATAGCATTGTAAAGCAACTATATTTCAATTGAAAAAAAAAAAAAAAACCTGAGTTAAATCGAATTGCCTCCATTTTACAAATAGGAAAGTAAGGCTCATAGAAGTTAAGTAGCCAGTTCCCACATACACAGTTTTAGAGGTAATGTATGCAGTTGTAGAGGTAATGTATGAAACATGGCATCTGGGGTCCAAAGTCCACTACTACAAAATATCACAACTCTTGTACTTCTGGAAAGTACTATCTTCAGTTTTCAATAATTTATTACACCTGAATACATACATATCTATCTCCTTTACTGCACTGTTGAGTTACCCTGGGGCAACCATTGTTTCTCGTTCTTCTTGGGATTCCCAGTGCCTAGCATAAAACACTTAGCTCGTAATAGATGCTCATTACATTTTCTTGAAATAAAATAAGTTGGTAAAGTTGCAGCTGCCCTATAGGAACTGTAACCATTCTTTAAAGAAAAAGTTTCACCAAAAAGTAAAGGCCACAAATTTCCCTCAGCAAAGAAAATTGTTGAAAAATGAATAAACACAGTTGTGGGCCCTGAGCTGTCAAAATCAAAATGGGACTTAGATTCTGCCAGGAGCATCTCCCCTCAAGCCCATCAATCAGTGTATATATATTAATTATCTTCTGGGTGCTATAATAACCTCATGTTATCAGTGACTTCCAAACAGCCAGATCAACCTTATTTCTGATATCCAAAAGAAGAGTACAGGTGACTATCTAACCCTAGAGGACCTTGGAAAACCTCTATTTCCAGTTATCCATAAAAGTTTATAGTTCCGTAACAAGTTGCTTGTCACATGTTAGTCCCCTCAGAAAATGCAGTTGCTATTTTGGGGTCCTACTGAGGAAAAGTGGTCCATGATGCTATTCCTCTCTAAATGATAAATGTCGAAAATGGAGTTAACCCTTAAAATGTGAAGTAATGAGAAGAGGAATTTCGTTCTAGCTTTCTGTGATAGTTGAGATGAATTCTTAAAGTTCTAAAGATATTGATAGGAAAGAAAAACAATATTTGTCAGAGAAGTAAAGAATCAGTGAAAGGGATGATCAGATTTTCAAACACAAAAGAATTACGTTGAACCCCTACCTCACATCACAGCCTTTTATCCCAACCTATTCAAGTAACATTTAAAGAGAGGAGCTTTTGCTAGTTATTTCATAAACTAAGTCCTAAAGCTAGGCTTGAATACATTATCATTTAACTCTCATCATAATTGAGGTATTCTATGTTTATAACAATTAATTGATATGTCACTTTCTCAATAAAAAATTTAATCTCATAAAATGGCATACCCTTTCTTCTTTCTGTAATTCTCACCGGAAAGAATTTAGCTGTGCCCCAAAGCACACTGGTCCCAGCCAATCACAGGGTGGCTGCTGGCTGAATGCAGGTAACCTTCTTTAGAGGAACGACTCTGCAATTTCAGAGCCTTTTTAGTCATCAATATTTCACAGAACTGAGGCCACTTTTGAAGACACAGATTTCGGTTCAATCATAGGAGCTAAGAAGATCCCACAAGCCACACAGGCACCTGAAAAAAAAAAAAATCACTCCAGGAAAGATTTCTAGATCTCCAGAAACTTAGCTCAAACCTGAAGTGGCTTCCAAAAATAGAAGACTTGTGTGGAGTTCTATGGGCTTCCCTGGTGGCTCAGACTGTAAAGAATCTGCCTGCAACAGAGGAGACCTGGGTTTGATCCCTCAGTTGGGAAGATTCCTGGAGAAGGGAAGGGCTACCCACTCCAGTATTCTTGCCTAGAGAATTCCATGAACAGAAGAGCCTAGCGGGTTACAGTCCATGGGGTCACAAAAAGTCGGACACAACTCAGTTTTATGGAGCTTTGGGCTTTTAAAATGCCAATCCCTTTGTTTCCATCATTTTCCTTTCAAACGTTAAGGGTTTCATCAGGCCAACATCCATATCCTGCCGTGCTTGTAACCTAGACAGGTTCACAGCAAACCAAAGGTGGGTTCTCCATAACATGATTTGGTATAATTCACAAGAATAAGATGTAAACCAAATTAAATCACAGCAAGAGAAAATAAAGATATAGCAGGAAGATAAGACCAGGGGAAAAAATTAAATAAAGCTGTGAAAGTGATAAGATCTTAGAGGAAATAATACTGAGCCAAAAATAGAGTTGTGAGGTTCTGGTGGCCAAGAATTTACCTTTTTAGATAAACTAACATGATTATAAAATCCAGGTTTTTTGAGAAAAATAAAAATATATACGATTTCCTTCCAAGAAGCAAAACTTTTTCCTGAAACTTTAGTATGTACCAGTGCTGTCCAACAGAAATGTCACATATGCAATTTTAAATTTTCTAATAAATACATTTAAAATGTAAAGAAAATGACATTAAATTTTACAAAATCTTAATATATTCAAAGTATTATCATTTCAGTATAGAATCAATATACGAATTAACCATGTGGGTTTTTTTTTTTTTGCGTACTAAGTCTTTAAAATATAATGTACAGTTTACACTCATAGCACTTCTCAGAGGCACTAAATTTTCATTGGTGATACTTGATCTATTATATTGGTGCAAAACTCAATGTGGTTTCAAACTGTGAATTTTATGATAACTAGGCTCAAACACATCTTTATTAATCAAAATAGGACAACATATTTTTGCCCAAAAAAAAATAAGTTTGCTTATTCCTGTAAAAATTTGTACTTCAGGATTCAACGAACTCTTGGAAAGAATGTTCTGCCTCCTGCTCATTGTGGAAGCTTTTCCCTGCAAAAAGGTGTTAAGTGGCAGTCAGTTGGTGAGAGGTCAGGTTAAGCAGAACTTCATAGCCCTATTCATTCAACTTTTGAAGCGGTTGTGCAACATGCCACTGGGCATTGTAGTGGAGAAGAATTGCGCCCTTTCTGTTGACCAGTGCGACTGTAGGCATTGCCGTTTTCGGTGCACTTCACTGATTTGATGAGTATACTTCCCTGATGTAATGGTTTCACCAGGATTCAGAGAACTGTAGTGGATCAGACTGGCAGCAGACCACCAAAGAGTGACTATGACCCTTTTATTGTGCATATTTGGATTTGGGAAGTGCTTTGGAGCTTCATTTTGGTCCAGTCCTATAAAATCCACTTTTCATCACATGTCACAACCCAATAGAGAAATGATTCATTGTTGTTGCATAGAAAAAAAGACATTTCAGACTTTTTTTTTTTTTTGGTCTGCTCATGAGACACCCACTTATTGAGCTTTTTCACATTTCCAATTTACTTTACACGCTGAATGACCAAGAATGGTCTATGTTGAATTCTTTGGCAACTTCTCACGTAGCTGTAAGAGGATCAGCTTCCATGATTGCTCTCAGTTGGTCATCATCAGTTTCTGATGGCTGGCCACTATGTTGCTTATCTTCAAGTTACTCATCTCCTTTGCAAAACTTCTGGAACCACCACAGCACTGTATATTAGTTAGCAGTTCCTGGGCCAAATTCGTTGTTGTTGTTGAGAGTTGTCTATGATGTTTTATGACTCATTTTGAACTTGAATAAGAAAATCACTCAAATTTCCTTTTTGTCTAACATCATTTCCTAGTTTAAAATAAATATTATATGAATAGCAAATAATAAGTCATTAGCAAAACACATAAAGTGAGAAATGAGTATTAAAATGATCTATAAAATAACCACACTTATTAAGAATGTATTCAGATATTAAACAGCAAATTTCAACAATGCAAAAACAGCAATTATGCTTGCACCAACCTAATATATCTCAATTTCACAAACTGTACAGATAGCTCAGATAGTAAAGAATATGCCTGCAATGCAAGAGACCAGTGTTCAATCCTTGGGTTGGGAAGATCCCCTGGAGGAGGGCATGGCAACCTACTCCATGGACAAAGGAGCCTGGAGAATCCCCATGGACAAAGGAGCCCGGCTACAGTTCATGGGGTCTCAAAGAGTTGGACACAACTGAGCAACTAAGCACAGCACAGTAGAAAAAGTAGATTCACGTAACCAAATTATCCCACATACTTAAAGCTTTTCCAATTGCTGAATATTCATTTTTTCATTTAAATTAATTAAAAATTAAATACAATTTATTTTCTTAATTGCATTAGCCATATTTCACATGTGGACGGCTCTAAATGAAAGAATTGTCTAGGTCTACCTAGAGGATACAGAGTAACACAGAGTACAATGTCTTCAGCAATCCCCCTACAAAACTTTGATTACATCGGTCAGTGTAAGCTGAGGGCACAAAATCCAACTCAGTGTCAAGCAGAGAGACAAGACTTTGAGGTCCACTCACCCCAAACTCTAATGATTTGGAACAAAAGAACCTCTCAGATGCCCTTCACTCTATTCTGCCTACATTACCTCTGTTGACTGAATTTTTGATTCACAGACTAAAGAAGACAATGTTCATAGGCAAGATTCTAAAGTTCTAGTAAGTATGTATTTTTACTTATTTTAATTTTAATTTTTGGCCACTCCCATAGCTTGCAGGACCTTAGTTTCCTGACCAGAGATTGAACTCGGGGCCATGGCAGTGAAAGCATCAAGTCCTAACAACCATTAGCCCACTAGGGAAGTCCCAAGTAATGTTTTTTTTGATTAAGAATAATCCATGTTTTTTTAAATAAATAAATACAATGTTTTAGAAAAGAACAATCTATATGTTTTGAAAGTACTATAGTAGGAAATTGATAAGTACATCTAAGAACAAAATATAAAGTTCTTTTGAGAATTAAAAAAATTACTTTTTAAAAGCTCATGAGTCAAATAGAAATACGTAATTCTAATACTGTTTAAGTACTGTTTAAACAAAAAATAATATAGAAAGTAAACTTGTTTAGTTTTATCAAACCACCAGAACACTGGGGCTTCCCTGATAGCTCAATTGGTAAAGAATACGCCTGCAATGCAGGAAACCCCGGTTTGATTCCTGGGTTGGGAAGATCTGCTGTAGAAGGGATAAGCTACCTACTCCAGTAGTCTTGGGCTTCCTTTGTGGCTCAGGTGGTAAAGAATCCAACTGCAATGTGGGCAGACCTGGGTTTGATCCCTGGGTTGGGAAGATCCCCTGGAGAAGGGGAAAGCTACGCACTCTAGCATTTTGGTCTAGAGAATTACATGGACTGTATAGTCCGTGGGGTCGCAAAGAGTCAGACACAACTGAGTGATTTTCACTCACTCGCTCACCATAACCCTTATAACAAATCCTTAAAAAATATTTCTGAAATTAAAAAAAATTACACATACTGAATCAAATTTGTAACACCAATTTCTTTTGAGAATAGGTCCAGGAATTCACTAATGAAATTTGAAAATCCTTTATACTGGTTTACTCTTCTCAATTTCCTCATTTCTCTAATTCAGTTATGGAAATAGATTCAAGTATACTTGAATTGTCAAGGATTAACAGTAGAGAAATTACCAAAACATAAGCATAATAGTAAGCAAAAAAAAAAAAAAGGAGCCTTAATCAGAATTTCCTAAGGGAAAACATAAAGAAAATTTCCCCCATATTTTTCATTTGCCGTAAGTTTTAAAATGCCTGTCCTGTGTAAAAATTACTTTTGCGAGAAACTTTCTGTTTAAATCGACACATCCGTCTCTTGAAAAGAATCCCATTGGAAAAGGGTACTCGGGTTCCATATTGACTCTAGCAGGTCTCCTCCTCTGGCAGCCAGAGATGATTATCTACACCACAGGGTGCACAGAATAAATAAAGATTAAATGATTATCAAAATGTGACCAACATCTGAGCAAACAGCATGCACCTTGGCAGGAGGGATACCAGCATTAAGGCAAATCACATCCAACTGTGGAAATAAACTTGTCAGATACAGGCTCCGCTGCATCCCAAGCTACAGACCTTCGAAAATGGTTCAACAGCACCAGGCCACCTCCCACGGCCGCCTTTGGCTTCCCTCCACCACTGCCTCTGCTCCCTGTCGGTCAGTTTCACTGCGGCATGTGTTATAGACAGCCTAACGTCTGAACTCACAAGTCCTGATTGGAAGGGATTGGGAATAGCAAACGGCAGTATTTGTGTAACTCAACCTCGAGGTCTAGGGAAGAAAGACTCTTTGATCTGTTGGACTCCACAGTCAGGCAGGGTGAGAGCTATTTGGGGCAGGCAACCCTGAAAGGAATGAGATCTCTCAAGGGGAGTTCGAGGGGCAGGTTTACTGGGTGCCAAGGATTGTGTGAAGAGCATTGTCTCATCTAATCCATGTCCCTATGTGTGATGCGATGTGAAAGTCGTGCCCAACTCTTTGTGACCCTATACTGGAGTGGGTAGCCTTTCCCTTCTCCAGGGGATCTTCCCAAAGCAGGAATCAAACCGGAATCTCCTGCATTGCAGGGGGATTCGCTTGCAATGCAGGAGACAAAGGAGACCCAAGTTGCATCGCTGGGTGGGGCAGAGGGGGAGGAAATGGCAACCCTCTCCAGTACTCTTGTTTGGAAAATTCCATGGGCAGAGGAGCCTGTTGGACTACAGTCCATGGGGTCGCAGAGAGTGGGACTCAGCAGAGCACAGCACAGCAGCGTGGCTCTATGGAGTAGGTTCTATTATTATCCACGTTTCAAATAAAGACTAAGACACAGAGAAAGTAAGAAACTTTCCCAAGGTCACACAGCTAGGAAATGGCAGAGCTGAAATATTAACACCAGGTGGTGACTCTAGAAACTTCCCTCTTAATAGCAATGCCACACTGCCACCCTATGGCCTACTGGGAAAATCCACTTGCCAAGGGAATCCAGTTAAGTGAGAGTTTTAGCAAATGTTAACCTCAGGGATGGCAGAGCTCCAGTAAGAAAGTACTGATGGTGCGTAGGGACTCCTTTAAAAAAAAAAAAAAAAAAACACTTGCAATTGTTTGAATTACAGATAATAAAGAAAAAGTAAACTATGAACACTATAAGAGAAATAACTTTAAAAATCAGGAAAGAGGGAATATGAGAATACTAATCTTTTATGGCAGAAACTCAAACTCAAACTGTAATTTTAAAAAAAAATGATAGTGACTCCAACTTGTCAATATTTTGCAGAATCTCTTTAGTGGAATATTTTAGGAAATAACATCTCTTACAGTAAAAAATAAATAAAATTTCACCTTTTATCTTCATTTTTGTCTTCTGTTCAATCAAACTAAATTAAACTTAAAACACTCTTAAAAGAGCACTGATAGTCATATCCTATTTTAATAGAAATATATATCGATGACTCATTGGAAAAGACCCTGATCCTGGGAAAGATTGAAGGCAAAAGGAGAAGCGGGTGGCAGAAGATGGCCGGATGGTTGGATGGCATCACTGACTGAATGGACGTGTGTGAGCACACTCAGAGAGATAGTGAAGGTCAGGGAAGCCTGGAGCGCTTCTGTCCATGGGGTCAAAAACGGTCAAACACAAATTAGCAACTGAACAACAACAGCTGAACAACATCAAGGTGGGTTCCCTGGTAGCTCAGATGTGGCTCAAAGAATCTGCCTGCAAGGCTGGAGACCTGGGTTGGGAAGATCCCCTGGAAAAGGGAATGGCAACTCACTCCAGTAATCTTGCCTAGAGAATCCCATGGACAGAGGAGAGTGGTGGGAAAGAGTTGGACACAGCTAAGCGACGAACACATCCACTTTCACAACAGCAACAATATAGAACAGTATCTGAAATGAAGTGGATTCCTCATATGAATGGTGTTTATTTCTGGATGAGAGTATTTGGAAAGTTTTTCTTATAATTAATACTGTCTTTTATTAATATTTCATTGATTCAATTGTTGTTTATTTATTGGGCAGTTACACTATACCACGGAGAAGGCAATGGCATCCCACTCCAGTACTTTTGCCTGGAAAGTCCCATGGATGGAGGAGCCTGGTGGGCTGCAGTCCATGGGGTCGCTGAGAGTTGGACATGACTCAGTGACTTCACTTTCACTTCTCACTTTCATGCATTGGAGAAGGAAATGACAACCCACTCCAGTGTTCTTGCCTGAAGAATTCTAGGGATAGCAGAGCTTGGTGGGCTGCCATCTATGCGGTCACACAGAGTCGGACACGACTGAAGCGACTTAGCAGTAGCAGCAGCACACTATACCAAGAATTGTTCCTGGGTCTGGGGGTATGGCTGTGAACAGAACAAGTCTGGTCCTTCTTCTGCTCCACAGGGAAGACAGATGTTAAACATGTAAGCACCTGCTCCCATGTCAGTACTTTAAAAAGAGAGATAGAGTGATGACAGGTCGAACTATTTTTTAACAAGGTGATGAAAGAATCTCCCCATGGTAGGAACACTGAAATCAAGAATCAAAAAAAGTTCAAGAGGGAATCGCTGTAAATACCTAAAGAAAAACATCAATGTAGAAAGAAAAGCAGATATAAATGTTCTGGGGCAGGATATAACAATGCAAAAAAGGATGTCCGTAAATCACAATGCTGAAGCTTTCCAATTTGAACCAAGTATTTGGTAAATCAGATGGCATGCTTAATTTCATGCAGTGTAATACATGACTAATGTTCAAGTTCAGTCTAGCTCTTATTTATTTTCATTTTCCTATAGCCTCCCCTGATTTCCCCAGACTCACTGAGCAACCTCTTTACATCTGGATCCAAGTTCTTGTCCCCATGGAACCCTGAATTTAGCAGATAGCCTGCTTCGGTCTTTTCCCAGAGCAGTGATGGACCAAGTGGAGTTGTTAAATGGTTACTTAACTAAACTAACAGCTACATTGAAATTTTTTTGACATTAAACCCTTTCAAAGGTATCTGACAGTCTGGCTAAAAGCAAATATACTGTGTGAATCTCCCTCGTTAATGAGGCAATTAATCCTGAGAATTAGCCAACTTCACTGAGGACCAAGTGAGCTGCTATCAAAATGGAATTCTGGCTTCTCCCAAAATGCCCAGTCAGGAAAGGCAGCCCCTTGCAGGTGAGGAAGCCTGGGAAGATTGACAGGACAGCTTATTGATTTCAGATATCAAGAACAACTCCCAAGGGGCTGGTATCAGCCAGTCAGAAGCAGAATTTGATGAGGCAGATGGGACCCTGAGGGAAAACATCGCAAGGAGGAGCAGCGAAATGCCCCTTCCCTGACCTTCTCAGGCATGATAAGAGATGGCCTGGTTCTCATTTTTACAGGATTCATTCCCACCAGGCTGCATGTGAAGATGTCAGCCCAGAAGAGTCTTGCTCTTTGGAAAAAAAAAAAAAAATTAAGCTTCTTAAGTGCAAAGTTTTAAACTGCCACTGACTGGCGTGTGCTTCAGGGGAGAAGGTAGGAGCAAAACATCTCGTGCCCAGACCCACTCTGCCTCCAGTTTGGATTGTGCTATATGCACTAAAGCGTGTGTGTGTGTGTGTGTGTGTGTGTGTGTGTGTGCGCGCGAGCTCACACACACGCATATGTGCCCTCTCCAACCTGAGAACAGATTCTAGCAGCGTTTCTCAGGATATATCCTTATAAGGGAAGCCCCTCACCTCACACCCCATGACACCTGCCATCAGAGGCAGGTGGTGGGATTATTCTAAGCAAATGAAACAGCAGGTCGTTCCCCTCTCCTAAACAAACAATTCTCAGACACACTCGGGTGGAGGAGTGCCTAGGAGCTGTCGGGGTTCTGTCATGCAAAATAATGATGTGCTTCATTCCAGCTTACAAGAGAGAAAACGCTTCCTCTGGCAGGACACATAACTGCATGATGTATATTTGGAGTGAAATCTCAACCAGAACCACAGAGGCGCCTGAAATAAAATGTGAACTGTGAGGGTGTGGCTAGGAAAGCTTCTTGAATCACAGCATCCTCTCAATGTGCCCAGTGTTGATTTACTCTCTCATCTCTTCACATTATTTGCATTTAAGCTTTGTTGTTGTTTAGTCGCTAAGTTGTGTCCATTTCTTTGCGACCGCATGGACTGTAGCACACCAGGCTCCTCTGCTCACGGGATTTCCTACGCAATAATACTGGAGTGGGTTGCCATTTCCTTTTCCAGGAATCTTCCTGACCTTAAGCCTTAGCAGATGCCAAAGTTTTCATGGAAAATTACCAGAAGACAATTTTAAGTCATCAGCATTCTAATCTCACTGTTAACTTTGTTGTTCCTATAAATCAGCAAAAGTTTCCTTTGATCGTTTGATTCTAGAAGTAGAACAGCTCTGTTCAAGGCGGTCAGCAGGAACATAGTGTAAGCCTCACACCACAGCCTTTGATTCTGTGAAAGATCTTTCCTCTTCTTGCTGCCACACGCTTCTGCCTGCTCCCGGCGAGCCCACTGTCACTCCCAGTAAAGTTTCAAATGACTGAAGGAAGAGTCTTGCCTGGCAGTCCAGCAGTTAATTCACCTATTCCATTTCAGGGGGTACCAGTTCAATCCCTGGTCAGAGAGCTAATATCCCACATGTCTCACTGCCAAAAAATTAAAACATAAAAGAGAAGCAATGGTGCAACAATAGAAACTTTTTTAAAAGGAGTGAAGGAAATCATTGGGATGGCTATGAGGCTGCAGGTTACCCTGCATCCACTCTCTCATCCTGCCAAAACCTGAGAACAGATTCTAGCAGCGTTTCTCAGGATATATCCTTATAAGGGAAGCCCCTCACCTCACACCCCATGACACCTGCCATCAGAGGCAGGTGGTGGGATTATTCTAAGCAAATGAAACAGCAGGTCGTTCCCCTCTCCTAAACAAACAATTCTCAGACACACTCGGGTGGAGGAGTGCCTAGGAGCTGTCGGGGTTCTGCCATGCGAAATAATGATGTGCTTCATTCCAGCTTACAAGAGAGAAAACGCTTCCTCTGGCAGGACACATAACTGTATGATGTATATTTGGAGTGAAATCTCAACCAGAAACACAGAGGCGCCTGAAATAAAATGTGAACTGTGAGGGTGTGGCTAGGAAAGCTTCTTGAATTATAGCATCCTCTCAATGTGTCCAGTGTTGATTTACTCTCTCATCTCTTCACATTATTTGCATTTAAGCTGTGTTGTTGTTTAGTCACTAAGTTGTGTCCATTTCTTTGCGACCGCATGGACTGTAGCACACCAGGCTCCTCTGCTCACGGGATTTCCTACGCAATAATACTGGAGTGGGTTGCCATTTCCTTTTCCAGGAATCTTCCTGACCTTAAGCCTTAGCAGATGCCAAAGTTTTCATGGAAAATTACCAGAAGACAATTTTAAGTCATCAGCATTCTAATCTCACTGTTAACTTTGTTGTTCCTATAAATCAGCAAAAGTTTCCTTTGATCGTTTGATTCTAGAAGTAGAACAGCTCTGTTCAAGGCGGTCAGCAGGAACATAGTGTAAGCCTCACACCACAGCCTTTGATTCTGTGAAAGATCTTTCCTCTTCTTGCTGCCACACGCTTCTGCCTGCTCCCGGCGAGCCCACTGTCACTCCCAGTAAAGTTTCAAATGACTGAAGGAAGAGTCTTGCCTGGCAGTCCAGCAGTTAATTCACCTATTCCATTTCAGGGGGTACCAGTTCAATCCCTGGTCAGAGAGCTAATATCCCACATGTCTCACTGCCAAAAAATTAAAACATAAAAGAGAAGCAATAGTGCAACAATAGAAACTTTTTTAAAAGGAGTGAAGGAAATCATTGGGATGGCTATGAGGCTGCAGGTTACCCTGCATCCACTCTCTCATCCTGCCAAGTTGAATGAAGTGGAATCAAGGAGAGCATATGGCAGCCTAGTTAGACAACACAGCCAGCCTCTTTTTGTCCCTTTGACCTAGCTGTGGGGCATGGAACGTGCCTCCTCTGTGTTCCCCATTCTCCTTTCCAATGGCTGGAACCTGAATGTGACATCAAACCAGCTTCAAACATGCAGAAAATGGGAGCACCCCAGACAACAGCAGACCTGCCCACCTGGACTGTTCACAACAGGACTGTTTCAGACGAGAGAAAAAAAACTCCTTTACTCGTTAAGCCACTGTATTGTCAGGTCTCTGTTATAGCAGCTTCTGTGGGCTCAGTCACTCAGTCAACCCCATGGATTGTAGCCCATCAGGCTCCTCTGTCCATGGGATTCTCCCAGCAAGAACGTTGCCAGTAGGTTGCCATTTCATTCTCCAAGGGATCTTCCCAACCCAGGGGCTGAATCTGTGACTCTTGTGTATCCTGCATTGGCAGGCAGATTCTTTACCCCTGAGCCACCTGTTACAGCAGATTAGTCTTACTCTAATCTATAACAGGAATTAATCACAAGACCTACACTGTAAATGAGCTACTA
>SJYC01139916.1:0-79883 GCA_006408675.1 Madoqua kirkii | reverse complement strand
CACACCACAGCCTTTGATTCTGTGAAAGATCTTTCCTCTTCTTGCTGCCACACGCTTCTGCCTGCTCCCGGCGAGCCCACTGTCACTCCCAGTAAAGTTTCAAATGACTGAAGGAAGAGTCTTGCCTGGCAGTCCAGCGGTTAATTCACCTATTCCATTTCAGGGGGTACCAGTTCAATCCCTGGTCAGAGAGCTAATATCCCACATGTCTCACTGCCAAAAAATTAAAACATAAAAGAGAAGCAATGGTGCAACAATAGAAACTTTTTTAAAAGGAGTGAAGGAAATCATTGGGATGGCTATGAGGCTGCAGGTTACCCTGCATCCACTCTCTCATCCTGCCAATTTGAATGAAATGGAATCAAGGAGAGCATATGGTAGCCTAGTTAGACAACACAGCCAGCCTCTTTTTGTCCTTTTGACCTAGTTGTGGGGCATGGAACGTGCCTCCTCTGTGTTCCCCATTCCCCTTTCCAGTGGCTGGAACCTGAATGTGACATCAAACCAGCTTCAAACATGCATAAAATGGGAGCACCCCGGACAACAGCAGACCTGCCCACCTGGACTGTTCACAACAGTCAAGAAAAAAACAAAACAAAACTCCTTTACTCATTAAGCCACTGTAATGTCAGGTCTCTGTTATAGTGGCTTCTGTGGGCTCAGTCACTCAGTCAACCCCATGGATTGTAGCCCACCAGGCTCCTCTGTCCATGGGATTCTCCCAGCAAGAACATTGCCAGTAGGTTGCCATTTCATTCTCCAAGGGATCTTCCCAACCCAGGGGCTGAATCCGTGACTCTTGTGTATCCTGCATTGGCAGGCAGATTCTTTAGCACTGAGCCACCTGTTACAGCAGATTAGTCTTACTCTAATCTATAACAGGAATTAATCACAAGACCTGCACTGTAAATGAGCTTCCCTAGTAGCTCAGCTGACAAAGAATTCGCCTGCAATGCAGGAGACTCTGATTCAATTCCTAGGTTGGGAAGATACCCTGGAGAAGGGAATGGCGACCCACTCCAGTATTCTGATCTGGAGAATTCCATAGACTATATTGTCCATGGGGTTGCCAAGAGTCAGACATGACTGAGCAACTTAAAAAAAAAAGAAATGCTGTAAATACACAAGACATGCAACCATTAAGGCTACCTGGCTCTTACCTCCTTGTTTAATATTTCTCTTGGTTTGTTAATCCCTCCTTTCACCTATTTAAATCCCTGTCCTTCCAGGTTCATCTTCAACATAACCTCCTCCAGGATGGGAACCAATCATACCAGCAATCTGTTCCACTGAATCTCATTATCTCACTTAATTGCCTCATACAGAGCCTGGCCTGTAGGAAGTACACAGTTGGTTCCCTTTCTGATAATTGTTTAATATCATCCAATGCAAGACATCAAGTTCTTCTTGTGAATTTAGATATACCTTTGAGAATTTTGGCTTGAATGATCACCTGGCTAGTGTATCAGTAAACTAAAATGAAGAACAAAGCTACAGAGAGAAAAAGAAGGTGGGCTGGAGTGGGAAATTTGGTCACCTAAGCAGTCCTCCAGTAAACTAGCCAGTTTTAGAAGAGAAATTGAAAGATGCTCTAAAAGAAAAAAAAAATGTAAAGCCATGTTTAAAAAGTAATAACCAAGACTAGTTGGATCAAACAGCCCTGAACTGGAAAGGAGAGGGAAAGAGAGAGGCTACCAGCCTCATTGCCCTTAATGTAATGAAGCAATTTGCAAACAATTGTTACTGACTAAACAAAAGATTTAATTCCAAATACAGTCACTCTCCCATGGCTTGAGATCCCCAGTTGATCACCTTTATCTCTATGTATTTGCTTTTTCATCTAAAACATGGGAATAAGTTCCATCTTAAAAAAATAAAAACAATCAGATAACTAATCAGAATAATACACATGAGAATAACATATAAAAAAAAAGATATATGTGTGTGAGTTTTTATGCTTTACATTGCATTCAAAATGAATGGGAATGTTGATAGTATCTCTAGAGATAGAGATAGGATGGTGCAGGCTGGGGAGTGGAATAAAAAGAAGTTTAGAATGTTGAATAGGACAGTATGAAGTGATGAAATAGGAACCTGGAAAAATAGAACAGTAGTGAAAGCAGGTATATTTTTATCAAGTATAGCCCTTACTTCTTTTAATCCCCTACTGCTGTCCTCCCAATTCTTATACACACACACACACACACACACACACACACACACACACAGACGTATGTGCACAATCCATTCTCATCTGATGAGTGATGGGGCTTAGAGAGGGAACCCACAAGAAGTAGTAGTCAAGCTGGCAAAGCACACACTTCAAACAGAAGTTGAACAGAGGTGGTTTACGAGATCATACAGCTTAGCAGGTGCTGTGGATCAAGAATAGATTTTCACAAATGGAGGATATAGACTTCGGAAAAAAAAAAAAAGAATTATTCACTGGACATGAAAATTCAGTTATGCTAGATGAATAAGTTCTAGTACAACACTGTGCACTCAAAAAGTAAAGAGAGTAGATCTTAAGTATTATTACCACAAAAGGAAAAATACTCAATGGGGGAAAAGGACACAGAAAGCTTTGTTAGATTTGTCTATTACTTTGATTGCAATAATGTGGTTGTCGTTGTTCATCACTCAGTCATTTCTGACTCTGCAACCCCATGAACTACAGCACACCATGTTTCCCTATCCTTCACTGTCTCCCAGAGTTTGCTCAAATTCATGTCCATTGAGTCAGCAATGCCAACCAACCATCTCACCCTCTGTCGTCCCCTTCTCCTCCTGACTTCAGTCCTTCACTGCATCAGGGTCTTTTCCAATGAGTCAGGTCTTTGCATTAGGTTGCCAAAGTGTTGGAACTTCATGGCCCCTATAATTACTTACAAATGCTTTCTCTATCTTAATTTCTTATTGTCTGTTCTCCCACTAGCTTTTTAAAGCTTTCAGATATTTTATTAATAGCATGGGCATTTCCTTGGCCAAAGGTGGCTATTCTCTTATCCCCTTTGATTCCTGGTTCCCTTTAAAATTCCTAAGAAAGAGAAATTATGTAGTTTAAGGTAACCGGAATCTAAGTAGTTCATTACTTTCCCAAACAATATACAAAAATAAATTCAGAATAGATTAAAGAACTCAGTGTAAGACACGAAACCATAAAACATCTAGAGGAAAACATAGGCAGTATGCTCACTGACATTTGTCTTAGTAATTTTTTTTAATATGTCTTCTTAGGAAAAAGACACAAAAGCAAGAAAAAAAGGGACTACACCAAACTAAAAAGCTTTTGCACAGCAAACAGAACTATCAACAAAATGAAAAGGTAACCTACTGAATGAGAGAAGTATTTGCCAACAATATATTCTATAAAGGGTTTATATCAAAATATATAAATAACTCTAGGATGCAGACAAAAGGGAATCCCTGTGCGGTATTGGTGGGATTGTAGATCGGTGCAACCATTATGAAAAATAGTCTGGTGGTTCCTCAAAAAAGAGAACTACCATATGAATCAACAATTGCACTTCTTAATATTTACCCAAAGAAAATAAAAACACTAGTTCAAAAATATATATGCTCTCCAATGGTCATAGCAGCATTACATACAATATGTAAGATATGAAAGCAATCTAAATGTCTGTGTATGTGTGTGTGTGTGTACATATACAATGGAATATTACTCAGCTTATAGAAAGGTATCTTGCCGTTTGCAACAATATGAATGGGTCTAGAGGATATTATGCTAAGCAAATCAAGTCAGACAGAAAAAGACAAATTCCACATGGTCTCACTTTAATCTAAAAAAACAAAACAAAGTGAAAACAGACTCACAGATACGGAAAAAAACTGGGTGGTTGCCAAAAGGGAGGGATGTATGGAGTGGACAAAATAGATAACTGGGATTAAGAGGGACAAGCCTCCAGTTCTGTAATAAGGAAGGCATGAGAATGGAATACACACTGTAAGAAATATGGTCAATAATATTATAATAACTGTGAATGAGGACAGATAGCTATTAGACATGTGGTGGTCATCTCATAATTATGCAAATATCGAATCATCGTGCAGTATATCAGAAATTAACCTAATATCAGACATCAACTACATTTCAATACAATAAATAAACAGTAAAAGTTACATCTAGCTGAGTTTTAAAAAAAAACAACAAAAAGAAAAACCATTAAGCCACAAGTCACCAGCAGTACTATAGTATATTATAGGTTTACTTGAATACAGACCATCTGAAATTTTTACTTAACATAATCGTTTTATTTATTTGCAGAAATGCTATTAACATCTTGCTAAACAGTGCTTCTCAGATCACCATTTGCAAAATGGAGCTCCAAATAGTGGTTCATGACCATAGTATGAACTGTGACGTCAGTGGTGGCTCAGCACTACAGGCAGAGCACAGAAAACCAGAGGGTTGTGAGCTGTTCTCTGTGTGTTCCCCAGACCCCCCTCACTTCTGCCCTGTTACTAGAGGATGCTGTAACTCCTGTGCCCATTCAGTGCATAGCTACTTGCTTAGCACAGTGAGCACTACAAAACAAAGCAAGAACTTTTTTCTCTTGCTCCTACAGTGCTTACAGCCCAGCGAGGGCGTGCAAATGCACTCACATCCCCAGTGAAGGGCATGAGGGGGTAGTGAACACACAAAGTGCTCTGAAGGCCAGAGGAAGGGTGAAAAGCGAGCTCTTGTATATTCTGTGTGTGCATACACACCCACACCTACACTTCACCTGGGGTGTCTCCATGGTGCTCAGAATAATATTTGAGACACTACTCCACTGCAAGTCAGCAGAATTATGTGATTCTGTTACCAGCATCAGTATTGATTTACTTCCTGCCCTGAGAGAAGCTCTATAACCTCCCAGGGACATAATCCCCCATTTTCTCTGAAGGAAAGGCCCCTCTTGACAGAGGCCTGGGGAGAGTCTATTAGCTCGCTGTCACAAGCCGGGGTTTCAGACCAAACACAGACAGCTTAGTTTTCAGCCTTTAGCTCCCAGCTAATGAGTCTGCAGCCTCAACCTCAGGCTTAAGTTCTTCATCCCTGGTTTAACAGGACCCAGATGGCTGAGCCCCTACCCCAGTGCTCTAAGATGACATGCAGTTCGGGTTCTGCGGCTTAGTTAAAGCTAACCCCTGTGAGTTTCTGTACTGTTCTTTTATTGAGTCAGCAAAGTATAGTCCTCTGTTATGTATCCCTTTTCTTGTTCCAGAAAGAAACTACTTTGGATCAAGAGACATACCCACTCTTGAACACCGTCTGTTGTGTGTGTACTTAGTTACTCTGTCGTGTCCAACTATTTGCAATCTATGGACAGTAGCCCACCAGGCTCCTCTGTCCATGGGATTTCCCAAGCAAGAATACTGGAGTGGCTTGCCATTTCCTTCTCCAGGGGATCTTCCCAACACAGGGATCAAACTCGCGTCTCCTCTGTCTCCTGCAGGTGGATTCTTTACCTGCTGAGCCATCAGGGAAGCCAGGGAAGCTGATTATCTATTACAATAGTCAAAAATTTTATCCACTCTCTCTTCTCTTACAGCACTTATATCTAATCTAGAGTCCTGTTCACTCTCTGCTTTCGACTGAGGCTTTTTGGAAATTCCCTGCCTCCTGTACCAGACTGTTATTCCTATATTGGTCCATTGGAGGTTCCTAAATTTCAGGTGGCAGTGGGGACCAGCGGGCAGTAATCTGATTAGTAAATCTCTTTCTAGGGATTTACCTAGAAGTTCCATTTGTGCAGCAAGCACACTACACCAAATTCTCCTGCAATTCTATATATTTCTTTGGAGTTGTATGAAGCTGATTAAATTTCAAGCTCCAGTGTTTACTACTACTCTCTGATAGTATTTTTATGTGTCAATTTGGCTGTCCATCAGACGCCCATATAACACATTACTTCTAAATGTGCCTATGAGGGTGTTTCCGGATGAAATCAGCATTGGAATCTGGACTGAATAGACAGCCCCCTCCTATGCAGGTGGGCATCATCCATTTCACTGAGATTCTGAATAGAATAAAAAGTAGAGGATGGAGAAAACTGCCCTTTTTGCTTCCTCCCTGCCTGCTTAGGCTGGGACATCTTGTCTCATCTTCTCAGCCCTCAGACTAGGATTTAAAACATTGGCTCTCCCAGTTCTCAGGCCTTGGACTCAGACTGATCTATACCACTGGCTTTCCTGGATCTCCAGCTGGTAGACAGCAAATCATGGGACTTCTCAGCCTCCATAATTGCATCATCCAATGTCTCATAATAGATATATATATTTTTTAGATAGAAAGACAGATATTTATTCTACCAATTCTGTTTCTCTTAAAGGATCTTGGCTAACACATACCCTATGTTGAGTTTGGATGGATTTGGGAGAGTGGTGAGAATGAGAGGGACATTAAAGCCCTTTCCCAAGGTCACCCTTGGAGTTGCCCATGGCTGGAACTAAATCCTGTTCATTGTAGTATCTCAAAGAACACCTAGCACAGTAGAGGCAAGAGTTGCAACATCTGGCTACAAAATGACACCTGAGATGGAGCTGTGATCCAGAGAAAGACACAGCAAAACAAAGCTGGAGAAGGCACAGGCCCACAGAGCTGGGCCGAGCAGGTGGAGCCCAGACTATTACAATAAGGCAGTACTCAAGGCAGCCACATAGCAGTCTGCAGAAATATCAAACAATAAAAGAAAATCAGCCTAGCATTAACAACAATCCCACTGATCCCCAGGAAACACAGTGGGTCACCTCTAGGCAAGCGCTCTAAAAATTAAGGGGGAAATGTCAGTGTACAAAGTGGTGGTCAGACATTAGAGCAAATTTAAGTTCTTTGGCTCCTGAGTGCCAAGCTCTCTCCAAAGGCATCTTGCCCATTAGCCTGCTAGTGTCTTGATCTAATACCCTTGAGGTCTCTAAGTAGCAGTTTTACAAGGATAATTGAAAGGGTATTACTGGCTGTCTATTTATCATCTCTTGTTCACCTAATACCATGGTACCTATTCGGATGAACTAGGGGACTCTGTGCTAACGGCACCTCAGCTAGAAGCTTTGCAGCTTCTCCAACAGGAGACAAAACAAGATTGTCCTCAAATCCTCTCATTTTGGACAGGATTTACCTAGAAGTTCCATTTGTGCAGCAAGCACACTACACCAAATTCTCCTGCAATTCTATATATTTCCTTGGAGTTGTATGAAGCTGATTAAATTTCAAGCTCCAGTGTTTACTACTACTCTCTGATAGTATTTTTATGTGTCAATTTGGCTGTCCATCAGACGCCCATATAACACATTACTTCTAAATGTGCCTATGAGGGTGTTTCCGGATGAAATTAGCATTGGAATCTGGACTGAATAGACAGCCCCCTCCTATGCAGGTGGGCATCATCCATTTCACTGAGATTCTGAATAGAATAAAAAGTAGAGGATGGAGAAAACTGCCCTTTTTGCTTCCTCCCTGCCTGCTTAGGCTGGGACATCTTGTCTCATCTTCTCAGCCCTCAGACTAGGATTTAAAACATTGGCTCTCCCAGTTCTCAGGCCTTGGACTCAGACTGATCTATACCACTGGCTTTCCTGGATCTCCAGCTGGTAGACAGCAAATCATGGGACTTCTCAGCCTCCATAATTGCATCATCCAATGTCTCATAATAGATATATATTTTTTTAGATAGAAAGACAGATATTTATTCTACCAATTCTGTTTCTCTTAAAGGATCTTGGCTAACACATACCCTATGTTGAGTCTGGATGGATTTGGGAGAGTGGTGAGAATGAGAGGGACATTAAAGCCCTTTCCCAAGGTCACCCTTGGAGTTGCCCATGGCTGGAACTAAATCCTGTTCATTGTAGTATCTCAAAGAACACCTAGCACAGTAGAGGCAAGAGTTGCAACATCTGGCTACAAAATGACACCTGAGATGGAGCTGTGATCCAGAGAAAGACACAGCAAAACAAAGCTGGAGAAGGCACAGGCCCACAGAGCTGGGCCGAGCAGGTGGAGCCCAGACTATTACAATAAGGCAGTACTCAAGGCAGCCACATAGCAGTCTGCAGAAATATCAAACAATAAAAAAAATCAGCCTAGCATTAACAACAATCCCACTGATCCCCAGGAAACACAGTGGGTCACCTCTAGGCAAGCGCTCTAAAAATTAAGGGGGAAATGTCAGTGTACAAAGTGGTGGTCAGACATTAGAGCAAATTTAAATTCTTTGGCTCCTGAGTGCCAAGCTCTCTCCAAAGGCATCTTGCCCATTAGCCTGCTAGTGTCTTGATCTAATACCCTTGAGGTCTCTAAGTAGCAGTTTTACAAGGATAATTGAAAGGGTATTACTGGCTGTCTATTTATCATCTCTTGTTCACCTAATACCATGGTACCTATTCGGATGAACTAGGGGACTCTGTGCTAACAGCACCTCAGCTAGAAGCTTTGCAGCTTCTCCAACAGGAGACAAAACAAGATTGTCCTCAAATCCTCTCATTTTGGACCAATCCTGTGGACCAATCCTGCTAATTAATCATGATTACTCTATACAGTAAGCATATTTGAGGAAATTAATCTGCACTGGCCTCAGGTAGTGTCCTAATTAACAATATGCTGAAGCAGCATTCTCCTTGTGAGTGTAAATACAGCTTTAACACCATTTGCAAAACAAATGACTTTAAAAAACTTTGTCTTTTGACTTTTCCTCCTTGTCATCTTGGCTGGATATCTTATACCAACCAGAAGCAGCAGAATATGTGGCTCAGCATCTTAGAAGCTCTTAATCAAACAAAGAAAAAAAGAAAAGAGTTCAGGCGGGAAAATATCAGAGTTAGGAAATCTTAAAGAGCAACATGGAGAAGTAAACAGCAACCCACCCCAATATTCTTGCCTGGGAAATCTCATGGACAGAGGAGGCTGGTGGGCTACAATCCATGAGGTCACAAAACAGTCAGGCACGGCTTAACAACTGAACAAGGCAACAAAGAAAGCAAAGAGCAACTATTCACCCTCTTCTATCAGGTTGTAAGAGCTGAAATATCTAGAGTTGAATTAGATATGAAAGATAATGCAGGTAATACATTTCTTCATCCATGTTTAAGGGGAAATGAAGCAGAGGCATTTGTAGGAATGTGTTGACCGCCCCATCCCATTCATCCAAGCTGCATGTGGCCCTCGGCCTTCCTTTACAGCCCTCCCAGCTCCCAAGCCTCCCTCTACATTTCACTTTCCCTGTGCTGTGCTTAGTCACTCAGTTGTGTCCAACTCCTCAGGACCCCATGGGCTATGGCCTGCAGGCTCCTCTGTCCATGGGGATTCTCCAGGCAAGAATACTGGAATGGGTTGCCATTTCCTTCTCCACACTTTCTCTGTACCCCAGCTGTTTAAGTTGATCTCAGACTCCCATATCATGGAGAAACACATGGTTACTTTAATAACTCACTGAGGCTCCATAATATGGATACCCCGTAATCCATTCATCAACTCCCTTACTGATGAGTATTCAGATGCCTTCAAGCTTTTCCATTGCAAAAATATTGCAATTAACATCTTTATACACATATGCTTAGCTAGTTTGCTTTTCTTTTTGTAGGATGAATTACCAGGAGATTGGAAAAGATTTCTGGGTCAAAGAATATGTTCATTTTTAAAATATTTTTTCAACAGTATATACAAATTAATAATCCTATTAATAATGTATAAAATGTCCTATTTCCCCACATCCTCACCAACACTGATTGCTACCCACTTTATAAATTTCTGCTGATCTTCTGTCCAGTACGGTCTCTCATTCTTTTCAGTTGCATGTTCTTGATAAACTAGAGAAGCTAAGCAGCTTATCATGGTTACTGTCCACATATCATTTCTTTTCTGAGTTGCTCATTCTAAGACTTTTATCTAGTTTTCAGCTGAGTGATATGTCATTTCCTTATCAGCTTGTAAATTATGGTTAGTAATCCTTGTCATTCATATGTGCTGCAAATATCCTTTCAGTCCATTGTTCGACTTTTCTGTTCCTGTTGCATTTTTCTGTGCAGAAATTTGAAGTTTTTTAAAGTCTTTTTAATATTATTGGCTCTGCTGGGTCTTTGTTGCTGCATGCAAGTTTTCTCTAGTTTCGGAGAGCAGGGGATACTCCCTGGTTGTGGTGCGTGGGCTTCTCATTGCAGTGCTTCCGTTATGGAGCACGGGTGCTAGGTGCACAGGCTCTAGTAACTGTGGCACGAGCTCAGTAGTTGCAGCTTATGGTTCTAGAGCATAAGCTCCGTAGCTGTGGTATACAGGCTTAATTGTTCCATGGCATGGGAACTCTTCCTGAACAAAGGACCAAACCTGTTTCCCTCTCACTGGAAGATAGGTTCTTATCCACTGTGCCACTAGGGAAGCTTGTATTTTAAGTGATCAAGTCCATCAATATTTCTTTTATAAACTCACAAGGGGAAATTTAGGGGTGATAAATGTAACTACTGTCATCCCTTTATCAACCTCCTGATTAAAGCTCAGAAAATCCTTATTGCCAGAGATTTTGAGGTTGGGAAATTAAGATAATATAACAAAAATCAAGAAACTGAAATCAGAACTGAACCTATGAAAGCTCATTGAAATATATTTTGCATTTATGAGAATAAAAGAATAATCATATTATTAGATTAGTAATATGGATATTATGACATTAATTTCCATTTAACTTTCTTGAAATTTTGAGTTTCTTAAAATTTCAGTGAAGCGCTTGTAAATTTTATTTCTTTTTTTCTTTGCCTGGTTCTCCATTCAAATGATCAATGCCTTCCTGATTACATGACTCAGAAGCTGCTTTCTACCTCCTCCCTGGATCACATGCCTGTCAAGTATTCTCTCTCACATCTCAGCTCTCAATTCCTCACCTCCTCCTCACAGATGTCACCTGAATATCCTGAGTCTGCTGTGCTTCATTTTCCTTTGTCTTCCCCAAGGATTCACTGCAAAACTCTCCATCCTTCCTCCGCCATCTGTTTTACCTCCCCTATCTATTTCAACTCCCAGTTTCCTCTCTTTCTGATTATCCTCAGCAGAAGTGACTCACAATCCACGCAATTCTGTTTTTCTGGAACCAAAATTCCAACAATTACCAAACAGGTGTGCAGAAGTAGATTTCATTCCAATTTAGCGTTTTTTGAAGTTGGAAAAAGATTATTGCACTTGAATTAAGTTCAAAAAAATCATAGGCACTAGTAGGGAAGAAGTAATCTGGTTTAATAACTGCTTATGTAAAAATTATCTAGGGGTATTAGTTTCATACAGGTTTGAGCTGACAAAATTATAATAGCAACAGAAATGGAAAAATTAGTATACCTCAAGAGAAATATATATCCAAATCAGTATTCAGTCCTCAGTGATTACAGTGGAAGATAGGGAATTATCTTCATCAATCTTCATCTTCATAATCCAAACATAGCCAACCAGAATAGCACTAACAAGATGGGCCCAGACCAAACTGGTTCTCCACCGTGAGTGGGGATTAGGGCTGAGACAGCATTTCCTGAAGAACCTTGTCACGGAAACTGAAAATCCAAAATACTGTTTGAAAATATAAAGAAGAATATTTGCTCCCCACTCCTCATGTTTCCTTCCATGTTGTAGGGAGCCCCTTTGTATAAATCTCCTGGGTCCTCGCTACCCCAAATCCAATTCAAAATGATGGGAAGAGGAGCAGGATGATATATCTGGAGGTAAGTTTGGGAGGATCAGCTGGCCAGCAGATTTCCATACCACTGCCCTCAAGCCCTTCTTGTTATGTGAGAGGCATACAATCTCCTCTGCACCTTCTGACTCTTCATCTGACAACAGCAGTACTCCACACAGGAAATAATATATTTTGGTGAGGGGATACGCCTAGTGGCTCAGATGGTAAAGAATCTGTCAATGCAGGACACACAGGTTCTATCCTTGGGTCAAGAAGATGCCCTGGAGAAGGAACTGGCAACTCAGCTCCAGTATGTTTGCCTGGAGAACCCCATGGACAGAGGAGCCGGTAGTCTACAGTCCCTGGGGTCACGAAGAGTCAGACCCATCTGAGCAGCTGACACTTACGTTTAAATCAGGTGACAGTGAGCTTCTGGTGCCTGAGTCAGGGACTCTGGGAAATAGAAAAGGTGCAAGATGTGGGGCAGCAAAGCCTTCATGGACCTGTTGAAGCTTCTGAGGTACAAGGGCTCCCAGTGTGGGGCTGTGGACGTGAACATGCAGACACAGTGTTATGGTCTTGTTGGTTGCTAAATGTTTACTTTGATCCATCCTTACGAGTCTTTTTTACAGATGTGCAGTAGGCGTAAACCATCAGGTCAGACCAGAGGCACTAATCATCTTGGCAGCAGTGCAGATTACTTTGCTCAGAGCAGCCTCTTGGCTGTGGCAGATTCTACATAAAAATCTTGAGCAAAGTCTTCTGAGTCTCATCAAGACAAGGAGCCAAGGGCCTCAGCAGAGGCAGAGGCCACGGGGCTCCAGGCAGGAAAGAGATCTCATCCAGCACCGACCATTCAGGGTTTAGGAAAAGAGAAGCCCACCTTCACCCCTGAGCAAATGTCTGCATCATCATTAGGCATAGAGACTGCCTTGGATACAGGTTACTTGCTCTTGACCTTGAACTTTGTCTCAGCTTTTCCTCAGCAGGGATTATCTTAGTTCAGGTTCCCCAAAAGCAAACTCTTAACACAAGGATTCACATGCAAGCAATTTATTAAGAAAGTGCTTCTAGAAGAAACTGATAAGGGCTTAGGAGAGTGGAGAAGTCCAGCAAAGATGCCATTTCAGGTCAAGCCCTAGCCTCAATCTAACTCTCAGTGTTGTCTGGACTACAAATTATCCTGCAGAATTTGTCCTGGCTCAAGGTAAGGATGCCAGGCAAGCATACTCTCTAGCACAAGTATGAAAGCCAGCACTCTTATAGTCTGTGAGGATGAGATATCTTATTGAGGATCTGATCTTGATTCTGTATAACTTCTGAGACCTGAGTTGAAACTCTGCTCTACCCAGTCACTGAAAACTCTTCTAGGTAAAACTGATCTGAATAACAAGGTGACAATATGAAATGGCATACAGCTGTATCCATACTAGCAGAATCTCCAACAGCCCTCTGGTAACCTTGACAATGAAAGCTACACACTAAGGATGGCTTGGACAGAAAAAGAGAAAAGGTTTGGGTGCCTGACAGCTTCATAATGCTGCTCCAGCTTGTATGAATCCCCTAATTTGGGGTTTTGTTTACAGGAGAAAACGAAATCCTAATTCATTTAAGCCCCTTCAATTGGTCCTCAGTTCCTATCAAACAAAAATCCTGCCTCATACAGTTAATGAACTACTCCAAGAATTATTAAATTCAAAGTTACAAAAATGTTAGAAATAAAACATTATTTTTTGCATTTTGGTTTTGGTGTTTTGGATGTTCAGAGATCGTCATATTTTTAATTCCCAGAATTAGTTCAACCTGTTATTTGCTTCCCTGGTGTCTCAGATGATAAAGAATCTGTCTGTGATGCAGGAGACCTGAGTTCAGTCCCTGGGTCTGGAAGATTCCCTGGAGAAGGGAATGGCAAGCCACTCCAGTCTTCTTGCCTAGAGAACTCCATGGACTGAGAAGGCAGGCTGCACTGTATGGGGTTGCACAGAGTCAGACACAACTGAGTGACTATGTTTTATGTTCTGTGCGTGTTAATTATTTTATTCATACATTTATTTACTCATTCCTTCAGCAAATATTTATTGAGCATCTGTAGCCTGCCAAGAACTGTGCTCGGCTCTGGCAATGTTTCATAAATAAGACAGAGTCCCTTCCTCTAAAAAGTACAGCTTTAGTGGGAGAGGCAAAGCAGGGAGAAAGATAACACAGTGCAAAGTGCCAAACACTATGATAAATATCTGAACAAAGAGGCTGTGGTATCCCGGAGGAGATGGTTTGTTTCTCTGGTAGCTGGAGGGAAATGTGCAAATAGCAGCACACTTGGCAAAAAAACCACCAAGGAAAAGATTATGTCTGCCCTCACTCCGCTCTGAGGGCCTCCAAGTCATCAGCTGGGTATTGCATCTGCCCCTTCTGTTAGGAAAGAAACTCCTGGAGCAACCACATCTGTAGGCATAAGAACGAATAAACTAGAGGCTGGAGGTGGGTCTGTGATGTGATAAAGCCACCTGCCACCAGCCACACACAGGATCGTTTCTCTTAGCCTCAGCTTCTAGTTCATTAAAGGAACTGAAGACAAAAGCTGTCCTTGAGAAACCTTTGTAGTCTCCTTTTTTCTCAGTCTTGTTTTACTGCATCCTTGTGGTTTGGGCTTTTTATTTTTCCCCATGAAGATGTCCTTGTGAAATTTAGCCCCCAAGATTAAATCTTACCTTCTAGACACATTTAATGTTTTCAAACCCACAGTGAGTTTATATTTAAATGACAGTACAGTTATTCCTTAAGAAGATTTTTTTTTTTCTGAATCACTTAAAGAAGGTTATCTCTTGCAAAGTTTTCTCTTTAAGGTCTCTGTTACAAGAACTAGTTACAGATGGTAAGGTTGGAGGAATAGACTCTTGGAATAGACTTTCCCGAGACTCAAGGAGTGGAGAAGAGGGAATGAGCCATGTAATCTTTCCAACCAGATATTTTCCCCAAGTGGGTCTGCGTGTGCGCAGACTTCAGTCAATCCTGACTCTTTGTGACTCTATGCACAGGAGCCCACCAAGCTCCTCTGTCCATGGAATTTCCCAGGCAAGAATACTGGAGTGAGTTGCCATTTCCTTCTCTAGGAGATCTTCCCAACCCAGGGATCGAACCCAGGTCTCCCACATTGTAGGCAGATTCTTTACCAGCTGAGCCACCAGGGAAGCCCAAGAATACTGGAGTGGGTGGCCTATCCCTTCTCCAGGGGATCTTCCTGACTCAGAAATCAAACCGGGGTCTCCTGCATTGCAGGCAGATTCTTTACCAGCTGAGCTGCCAGGAAAGCCCAAGACAGTATGGCAAATATGGTCTAAACACCGTCTCAGAAAGAAGACAAAATGAGTTTGATGGACAGCTAGACAGTCTCTTTCATATGCCTCTTTTTAAAAAGTTACTAGCTTCCCATCCAGGTAACCAAGAAACCAGGAAATCAAAAGAGAGAGATTTATAAATTGAAATTACAAATCTTTCTCCTTGTCATTTAAGGAATTGCAATCAATCAAGAAAAGATCAATGGCTATATTTTGAAACTCTGTCACTATAGCTTACCAAATTGAGGCTAAGAGTGAGAAAAGGAAATAAAAGCCCAAGAAAAACATACACACACACACACACACACACAATATTATCAGCCAAAGAGACAGCAGTTGTGTACCAGAACATAGGCAAACACACTATTGCAAATTAAAATACTAATAGGTCCTTAACTCTTGATAAAATATTAGCAGTGTTGTAAGTGCACTCACTCATCTCCAGGAGATCACGCTTAATGGGTATAACTCCCTGACCTTAAGGTTTCACTTGTATTTTTCAAGATGCCCCCGAGAGTCCTTATTCTGTTGCCATTTAGCCATTGGTCACGGGATAACAATGCTCTTTGATATAAGTAATTGCTTAGAACAGTCAGTGCTCTCCAGGGTTTCTTTCTTCTCTAGAAAGACAGTGTCTCCAGGTTTGGAAGGACTTAGAGAGGTCATTTAGTCTCTTCTGACCTGAGACGTACTTAAAAGCTGTCCCAAAGAAATATAAATTTGACCTTCACTCACTAACCCTTTCAATTTTCATCCACTCTCCCTAGGAAGAATTCTGCTTTTGTTTAATGGAAGGATCATTGCAGTTAATTTACTTTCCTCTTATTTTGTCATCAGGGAGACAAGAGATATTTAGATACCAGTATTCTAAGTTCAAGAGCCTTTTGAAAACGTGAAGATCCAACATGTAAATTCACGTTATTGAGCACCACTTATATGACAGACACTCTACTTAGCAAAAAGAAGACAAAATGAGTTTGATGGACAGCTAGACAGTCTCTTTCATATGCCTCTTTTTAAAAAGTTACTAGCTTCCCATCCAGGTAACCAAGAAACCAGGAAATCAAAAGAGAGAGATTTATAAATTGAAATTACAAATCTTTCTCCTTGTCATTTAAGGAATTGCAATCAATCAAGAAAAGATCAATGGCTATTTTTGAAACTCTGTCACTATAGCTTACCAAATTGAGGCTAAGAGTGAGAAAAGGAAATAAAAGCCCAAGAAAAACATACACACACACACACACACACACAATATTATCAGCCAAAGAGACAGCAGTTGTGTACCAGAACATAGGCAAACACACTATTGCAAATTAAAATACTAATAGGTCCTTAACTCTTGATAAAATATTAGCAGTGTTGTAAGTGCACTCACTCATCTCCAGGAGATCACGCTTAATGGGTATAACTCCCTGACCTTAAGGTTTCACTTGTATTTTTCAAGATGCCCCCGAGAGTCCTTATTCTGTTGCCATTTAGCCATTGGTCACGGGATAACAATGCTCTTTGATATAAGTAATTGCTTAGAACAGTCAGTGCTCTCCAGGGTTTCTTTCTTCTCTAGAAAGACAGTGTCTCCAGGTTTGGAAGGACTTAGAGAGGTCATTTAGTCTCTTCTGACCTGAGACGTACTTAAAAGCTGTCCCAAAGAAATATAAATTTGACCTTCACTCACTAACCCTTTCAATTTTCATCCACTCTCCCTAGGAAGAATTCTGCTTTTGTTTAATGGAAGGATCATTGCAGTTAATTTACTTTCCTCTTATTTTGTCATCAGGGAGACAAGAGATATTTAGATACCAGTATTCTAAGTTCAAGAGCCTTTTGAAAACGTGAAGATCCAACATGTAAATTCACTTTATTGAGCACCACTTATATGACAGACACTCTACTTAGCACTGGACAAGTCTATTGACTGGAAAGTAAAAAATTACTTGTTAGCAATAATAAAATATCAATGTTTCCAAATAATATTTCTTGAAAAGAAATATATTCCATAGTTCTTTTTTATTGAAGTATAGTTGATTTTGGCTTCCCTACTGGCTCAGACAGTAAAGAACCCACCTGCAATGTGGGAGACCTGGGTTCAATCCCTGAGCTAGGAAGATCCCTCAGAGAAGGGCATGGCAACCCACTCCAGTATTCTTGCCTGGAGAATCCCCATGGGCAGAGGAGCTTGGTGGGCTACAGTCCATGGGGTCACAAAGAGTCAGGCATGACTGAGCGACTAAGCACAGCACAGCATAACACACAGTTGATTTACAATGTTGGTCCAATCTTTGCTGCACAGCAAAGTGACTCAGTTACACATATCTTTTTAAAAAACTATTCTTTTCCATTATAGCATATCACAGGATAATGTACATAGTTCCCTGTGCTATACAGTAGGACCTTGTCATTTATCCATCCTATATATGATAGATAGCTTACCACAATTCCTTTTTAACAAGGAACCTCAGAATGGTATAGACACAAGGTGCAAACATGAAACTCTTCCTACTAGAAATCAACCAAAATGGAACCTCAGGCTCTGGAAGGACAGCCTCACGGCTGTCTGTGAACTGGCTATGCTTGGCCGCCTTGGCAATTAGGAAGCCATCCTCAGCCTTCTCCCACCCACTGCTGTTCCCAACAAATCCCTGAGCAACACCTTGGGTTCAGAATTAAGTTAAGTGCTATTACAAATAAAAATAAGGGCAAGATTTGATTTCCACCTTCTGGAAACTGAAAGAGGGGCAGTCTATTTCAGAAATGGCAATTGCATTTCCCCAGCACATCAAGTCTCATTGATTGATGATGGTTGAGCTAAATGCCATGTTGAAAACTATAAAGCTTGATCTAAAGTCAATGAGAAAATACCAAGTCTAATTAGCAATATGTGCCAGGACATGGACCATGGGGTGAGAGCATGCCTTCTAGGTGTTTTCTTTCCCCATTTAGTATAACAGACTCAGACTTTACCCAGATGGAGGAAAATTACTTCCCCAACCTACCACTTGCCATTATCAAAGTTTCCTTCAAGTCCTGCAGACAAAGATAAGATCCCAAAAGGAGGCCCCTGAGGCCTCAAGAACTTGGCAGTTGGTCCTTATATTCCTCCTATCACCCGCAAGAGGGCCGCAAGCGGTTCTCTTACTTTCCCTTCCTCCCCCAAAAGAACACTGAATCACATAGAATCTAATCTTCCCCCATATATGTTTGGTGTGATAATGCCTGAAAGCAAAAGCAGGTGCAAGTTGGAATTACAGAAACAAACATTCTCAATGGCCAAAACTGCATCCATTTTCCTTCCAGTTTTCTCACTCTGACTCACCTCCCGTAGAAGAGGCCCCCGTGGCCCTCTCTTTAAAATGGTGACCTGAAAATATATACACACGTCGTTCCTGAGACAGCCTAACATTTTCATCAGGAGCTTTATTAAAATCTAACAGAGAAAAAAGAAATGATTGCAGAAATGCTAATGGTGTTAAAATAGTTGGGTCTCCAAAGCAGGGATCTGTGATCCTAAGCATACCAGCAAACCACAACGAAGAAAAACACTCTTCAAAATTGCTCACCCTCGAGTAACCACCCCCAGTCCTGCTGCTGGTAACAAAGTCACTAAGTCGTGTCTGACTCTTTGTAACCCCACGGACTGTAGCAAGTCAAGCTACCTTATCCTTCACTATCTACTGGAGTTTGTTCAAATTCCTAGTCATTGAGTTGGTGATGCCATCCAACCATCTCATCCTGTGTGGACTGGCAAAACCAATAAGGGACTTTGCTGGCTCCCTCCTCAACTCCTAGTAGGTGAGTTCAAGTGACTTTTGCTATCCTGACCCTGCTATTTTGTCCAAGTGCAAATTCCAGCTCTGTTTTCCTAGCTCCCCACTCCCCACTCCTAGGGCCCTCCTCCTCAATTTCAAATCTTAATCACATAGACTTTTGTTCCTAACTCTGTCTCCATGAAATAGTATGAAGTAGGAGAAAACTGTAGTCTTGGTATATTTTAATGCCAGAGCCAACTGTATCAGAAAGACTGTAAAAAAAAAAAAAAAAGGAAAAAATAGCAGTAGAGAAAAAGGCAAAAGTTATCTCACATATTGTTAAATACCTTCAGGTAGAAACAGAAACTATGAAAAGTGAATAAAAAATATGTTTTTCAGTGCATGTAGCATGTATCAATACCTTATTAAGAATCTCAAGGTTTTCAGCATGTAAAAATAAATGCCTATTAAACTACATGGTGGAGGATAGACTAGGAACAAAGTGATGAAGGGAGCATCTGCAAGGTTGAAGAAGTTTCCCTCACTATTGAGGCAAATTCTTGATACATTTAATACATGAGGTTCTTGTGAGAAATTTTCAAGAATTTAGAAATAAGGAAAATAAGATTGGAATTATAACTTTAAGACTAATAAAAAAGGGATCAGAGAAGAGATAAGCAAAGTCAACCTAAAGAAATAGAATAACTCATGCAACTAATTCCCTTTATTCAGAGTCCATGTTGAACAAACAACATTTTGACTGTCATTTGATTTCCCATGTAGTCTCTAGTGTGTTGAGTTTTATCTCATAAAAAGATACTGACATATACACACTATATAAAATAAATAATAACTGGAGTAACTAAAATAGTTCAGTTCAGCTCAGTCACTCAGTCATATCTGATTCTTTGCAACCCCATGAATGGCAGCATGCCAGGCCTCCCTGTCCATTACCAACTCCTAGAGTTCACTGACTGAGTCAGTGATGCCATCCAGCCATCTCATCCTCTGCCGTCCCCTTCTCCTCCTGCCCCTAATCCCTCCCAGCCATCAGAGTCTTTTCAGGTGAGTCAACTCTTCACATGAGGTGGCCGAAGTACTAGAGTTTCAGCTTCAGCATCATTCCCTCCAAAGAAATCCCAGGGCTGATCTCCTTCAGAATGGACTGGTTGGATCTCCTTGCAGTCCAAGGGACTCTCAAGAGTCTTCTCCAACACCACAGTTCAAAAGCATCAATTCTTCAGTGCTCAGCTTTCTTCATAGTCCAACTTTCACATCCATACATGACTACTGGAAAAACCATAGCCTAGAGTAACTAATAAGGACCTACCAAATAGCACAGGGAACTCTACTCAATACTCTGTAATGGCATCTATGGAAAAAGAATCTAAAAAAGAGGGAATATATCTATATATATGTAACTGATTCATTCTGATATATACCTTAAATTAACACAACATTGTAAATCAACTACAATCCAATAATTTAAAAAAAAAAAAAGATATTTCCAAGTCCTAACAGCCACACTTAACAGTAAGTGTGACCTTATTTGGAAACAGGAATTTTTGCAGATGTAATTAAATTAGAAATCTTGAAATAAAGTCATCCTGGATTTAGAGTCATTGGATTTAGTGTCTAGAATCCTAGATTCTAGTGACTAATGTCATTGGATTTATAATGGAAAAGAGAGAAATTTGAAACACTGAAACACACACACAAAAAGAAGGCTACATAAAGATGGGGACAAAGATTGAAGCTATGCTGCCATGAACCAAGAAATACCAGAAGTCACCAGAAGCTGAAAGAGACAAGTAAAGATCTCCCATAGAGCCTTCAGGGGCAATGGGGTCCAGCCAAGACTTTGATTTTGGACTTCCAGTCTCCAGAACTGTAAGAGATGAAATTTCGGTCATTTTAAGCCGTCAGTTTTGTGCTAATTTGTTGCAGCAGCCCTAGGAAATGAACACCAGATCTTCTTTAAGGAAAGAAAAGACTGACCTAAGGTCTCAGATGTGCAGCCCTTTAACACTGACATTTATCATTCTTAACTTTAAAATCTGCAGATATATATATATGTACATATATATATACATATACATATATATATACATATATACATATATATATATGTAGATATATATGCTGCAAAATCACTTCAGTCATGTTAGAATCTGTGCGACCCCATAGATGGCAGCCCACCAGGCTTCCCCGTCCCTGGGATTCTCCAGGCAAGAACACTGGAGTTGGTTGCCATGTCCTTCTCCAATGCATGGAAGTGAAAAGTGAAAGTGAAGTCACTCAGTCATGTCTGACTCTTAGTGACCCCATGGACGGCAGCCTACCAGGCTCCTCTGTCCATGGGATTTTCCAGGGAAGAGTACTGGAATGGGGTGCCATTGCCTTCTCCAGTAGATATATATATACATACCTGTTTATATATATATATATATATATATATATATATATATCTGGAGAAAAGCCTCCCTGGTGACTCAGACAGTAAAGAATCCACCTGGAATACAGGAGACCCAAGTTCAATCCCCTGGGTCGGGAAGGTCCCCTAGAAAAGGGCACGGCTACCCACTCCAGTATTCTCGCCTGGAGAATCCCATGGACAGAGGAGACTGGCAGGCTACAGTTCATAGGGTCATAAAGAGCCAGACATGACTGAAGTCACTTAGCACACACACACATCAGGACAAAAACATGATCTGAAAGGATACATGCACCCCAGCACTCATTGCACTACTCTTTACAATAGCCAGGACGTAGAAGGAACCTAAATGTCCATTGACTGAGGAATGGGCAGAGAAGATGTGGCACACAAAATACAGCATCGCTCAGCCATTAAAAGGAAAGAAAGAATGCCATTTGCTGCAACATGGATGGACCTAGAGAATGCCATTCTGAGTGAAGAAAGTCAGACAGAGGAGAAACATCCTGTGACATCCCTTACATGTGGAATCTGAAAAGAAAGGATACAAATGAACTTACAAAACATAAAGAGACTCACAGACTTAGAGAATGAACCTTTGGTTGCTGGGGCAAGAACAGTTAGGGAGTTTGGGATGGACATGTACACACTGCTATATTTAAGATGGATAACCCACGAAGACCCCTTGTACAGCACATAGAACTGTACACAGTGTTATGTGGCAGCCTGGATGGGAGGGATTCAAGGGGAGAATGGATATATGTATACGTATGGCTGAATCCCTTCGCTGTTCACCTGAGACTATCATTGCATCGTTAATCGGCTATACCCCAATACAAAATAAAAGGTTTTTTTTAACAAATCAGCATTTGATTTCTATACAGCAATCTCATACAGTTAGTATATTAGGTGGAATTCTGCTGCAGTGATAAACAAATCCAAAATCTAAGTGCCTTAACTTGCTACAAGTTCACGTGGCTAGGGGTGGGGGGAGGTGGGGTGGGGATAGTGCTCTTACTTATTAACTCAAAAGTTGCAAATCCACCCCATTGAACTGTACCATGTGGTAGATAACAAGGCCCCCTGAGTGACAACAGCTAAAGAGAATGCACAGGAATTTCACCTACTCGTCTATGTCTTAAACCAGAAGAGGAAAATACAGAGCCCACCGACAAAAATTGATCACTCGGCCTTGCCTTACTGCAAGACGCGTGGAAAATGTAGGTGAATAAATGAAATATTTTGCGTACAATACTTTTACTGCCATACTTTTTAAATGTGAATGTCGTTGCTGAGTCACTAAGTTGTGTCCAACTCTTTGCAACCCCATGGACCGCAACCCACCAGGCCCCTCTGTCCTTGGGACTTTCCAGGCAAGAATATTGGAGTGGGTTACCATGCCTTCAACAGGGGAATCTCCCCAACCCAGGCATCAAACCCACATCTCTTTTGTCTCCAGCATGGGCTGGCAGGTTCTTTACTACTAGTGCCACCTGGGAAGTCCTAAAATGTGAATACACATGGGCTAAAAAAAAGACTCTTCCTTTAGTAGATTCAGAAAAGGAAACTACTAAGTTTACAAGATTGAAGGTTAGCTCTTAAAATGCAGAAAATTTCTCTTATGCTGCTTAAGGAGGCTTTCTCTGACCACATACCATCCACTATTTTAGCACTATGTGCAAAGAAAATATCTTTTTTAATATTTTTAATTTCATAGTACAAAAATACTGAAGGAGATCCTCAAGATTCATCCCAAACCTGATACTCTGAGGCTTTAATTTCTGACATCCTACCACTTCTGGCACCCCAGAACATATATGCAAGCCATTCTACCCACCACCACCCGGCCAGATACTATACAGCTTGGATTCCCTGGGCTCCTCAAGAAAGAAGGTATGCTGGGATGCTGAAATTCTTGTCAACTGCAGGACCAAGACCAAAAAAATTTTTATGCCAAACTTTTACTACAAATCCTTTAGGAAGTCTCTATTGACCATTATGACTTGCAACTTACTAAATGGAGTTAATTAAACATAAAAGAATCTTTGATGTTCTGATTCGTGTAATGCTAAGGGTCAATCTTAAGATATCCCAAAAATATCTCTCAAAGACTTTATTTTGAGGGACCCAAACTACAGGAAGTCCTCTCCTTCCAGAAATCATTTGGGATCACACCTTTCCTATTTCATCAGGTCTCCAGAGTCTGAACCCAATCGAAGTTTACTTCCCACCACTTTCAGATGAGAACAACAAAATCTGGATCCCAATAATTACCACTGAGTATGATTTAGAAGAAAAAAAAGTAAACATTCTTCAAATTGCGATCCGCTGCAGTTTCCAGCTGAGGTAAACAAGCTCCACAAACACAAACGTTTGCAGAAAATTCTTCCTGTGCTGGTAAAAACTCTTTTAAAATTGATGCAGGTGGTCCTGGTGAGAATCCAGTATAGCATTTGGGCATTCCCTTAAGGGCAAACTTCCTTCTTGCTACTTTACTGTTATTTTTGTCTACAAATTAATAGGCACAGTTAACCTGGATTTGGGATTTAACTGGTGAATGGGGAATTGGGACCTCAGAGACTGCCACACAAAGGAGATAAGCTAGGTCTTCCCCAGAAGGCACTGTCAGCTCCCTGTTATGACGCCTTAAGGTCAGAAATAAATGTCTTGCCTTACAAGGGAATTGGCCTAAAGGAAGAGCAAAGGAGATCTCATTTAACTTACAAAAACCATCCCAAAGTGATGGAACATATTAGAAGAAGTGTGTGTCCTGTCACCAGCCTTGCGGTGCTCTTTTACCTATTTGAAAATGAAGACTCTAGAGACCTCTACATAACTACCCTCATTCAATAGCATCGTTCAACACCACCATGATCCAGGTTCCAAACACTACTGCATTAAGCAGAGGAAACCAGTTTCTGTCCCTCAAAGTTTGGCTAAACAGGTGACACTGGTCTAGATAATTGATTAACTGCACACATCAGTGAGTAACAGTCTTATGATTAATTTAGACTTGAAAACAAGGCTGTTAATACAAAAGTTTCTGAACAGTCCTGCATTCACAGTCATTCTTAGGAATATTGACTTAATGAAAACAAATATGTTGCTTTGTCCTCTTAGCAGTTTCTGATGAGGATTTGAGAAATCCAAATGACAGTCCAAATTTAAATGATTCAGATTCATCTGTCAGTAAATGATTGCCAACTAACTCTTTTGATAGATTAGCCAGCATCCCTCACTCTTATACAGAAATAATAGCCCAATTTTGTTCAGTGAAATACTCCTTTCACTCTCATCTGATGATGCTTAGCTTATATCAATAATAATGCCATACCTGTTCTGGCTAATGAGAACATTACATCCTCAGCTACCATGATGGGTCAGGGATGGATAAGCAATTAAAACTAATGACTTTTGCTTGAAACACAGAGTGACAGAGACAGAGAAATATAGAGAAAAGCTCTCTTATTTATCCTCTCATCTTCTGGCCTGGATTAGTTGGAGCCAGGTTGCCACCAAGAGGAGAAGGCTGAGCTGACAACCATAAAAACAAACCGTGAAGTAGAATGGAAGGATGGAGAGACACCAGGACTTGACAATCATTTGTGACATCATTTGAGCCTGGAACCAGCCACACATGAAGGAGACAACCCCTTAGCTTTGGGGGTACTTAATTCAATGAATTCCCTTTTTTGTTTAAATATTTTGCTAGGGGTTCTTTTATTCAATATTGAAACAATAAGACTTAGACATGGTTCTAAAATAGTGAAAGTATTTTTAAAATACAAAACACATAGGCTATTCCCCCAAGAAATTTACATGCTAGGTAAAATAGTACACATGGTACCCAGGGATAGACATTCATTGTTATAAATTAAACAACCTGCCACTCTGATAAGTTTTCATGAAAATTAAGACTATAGAGCCTGACAAGTTCTCATAGTTTCATAGGAAAAAGAACTGGGGTTACCCAAGGTCCCATTTTAATCCTGGCTACTGAGTACAAAAAGGACCCATTTCAATGATAATATGAGAACCTTGTTAGAGCAGATTTAGAGAGACCTTGAAACCTCCACCCACCACCATCATTTCTGGCTTTATTGTTCACAGTGCATGGAACTTTAGATTCTGAATTCTAAGTTCTTCAGGGTAAAGACCTAACACTGGAATCTCAGCTACAGAAACACAAAGACTGTCAGAGATGCTACATAAATTATACACAGCAGCAGTGATGAGAGGAAAGCATTACAAAGAAATTGGGCTCCTCGGAGTTTATGAACATAATATTTCAAATCGAAACTAGACAATCTGGGAAACAATTTGTACTACATAAGAATGGTAAAACTGGAGAGTTAAAGTCTGTGTTTCTAATATATTATGATTAACCTGGGAATGGAAATAGAAATTTTATGATCTGGATCACTCTCTCTCAGTGGAATAATGCCTCATACTTATTTTTGTAAACTATATAGAAACTAATCTTCAGATTAAAAGCCCAAATCTTTCCATGGAGCCATTTTTTCTATGTTCTATATATTTAGAAAATTGGCATATAAACTAATAAGATTAAAACTTTACAACATTTTGAAAGGTATTCAGTTTTGATGTTCTAGTTTGAATAAAAATTGAAATTACAAAGACATTGTTTTTCAAAGTTTGGCAGAAAACGGTACAAGCAAAACTGGAAGATCATAAAAGATGAACAAATGGAACATATAGACATAAATCAAATGCTGTCTTCTAAAGCAATGGTCCCCAACATTTTTGGCATCAGAGACCGTTTTTGTGGAAGACAATTTTCCACAGACCAGAGGTGAGGAGTATGGTTTCAGGATGATTCAAGTGCATTACATTTATTGTCTACTTTATTATACCAGCTCCACCTCAGATCATCGAGCATTAGATCCCAGAATTTGGGGACCCTACTCCGTTTTCTCTCTCTACGTCCCCCTAGCCAAAAAAAAAAAAAAAGCATTGAAATGGCCCATGATTCTTCCTATCTGGTCCCATCAGTTCATAGCAAATAAATGGGGAAACAATGAAAACAGTGACAGATTGTTTTGGGGGGGCTCCAAAATCACTGCAGATGGTGACTACAGCCATGATATTAAAAGACGCTTGCTTCTTGGACAAAAAGCTATGACCAATCTAGACAGTGTATTAAAAAGCAGAGACATTGCTTTGCAACAAAGATCCATCTAGTCAAAGTTATGGTTTTTCTAGTAATCATGTACGGATGTGAGAGCCGGACCATAAAGAAGGCCGAGAAACAAAGAATTGGTGCTTTCAAATTATGGTGCTGGAGAAGACTCTTGAGAGTTCCTTAGACAGCCAGGAGATCAAACCAGTCAATCCTAAAGGAAATCATCCCTGAATATTCATTGGAAGGGCTGGTTCTGAAGCTGATGCTCCAATACTTTGGCCACCGGATGTGAGGAGCCAACTCATTGGAAAAGACCCTAATGCTGGGAAGATTGAGGACAGGAGGAGGGGGGGGGACAATGAGAATGAGATGGTTGGATGGCATCATTGACTCAATGGACATGAGTCTGAGCAAACTCCAGGAGATGGTAAAGGACAGGGAAGCCTGGCGAGCTGCAGTCCATGAGGTCTCAAAGAGTGGGACACAGCTGAGAGACTGAACAATGACAAGAAAGTGCAGTTACCCTGTAAAATGTCCAAGTTACCACTCACTTTTTGTGGCATTTAATAAAGTGAGATAAAGAGAAAAGGCACTCAGAAACAAAGGCGGCAAAGCATGTAAGCAACTTTCCTATCCATTGTCTCGTCAAAAAGTTTAGCCCACCATAAGCATTAACATTAGTTTGACAAAATTATTTATGTATTAAAATTTTAATTGACATCCTCCTGAGAAAAGAAGGAAAAAATATTACTTTTATTTCAGTGTGGGGATAAAAAGAATACTATAAGATAACTGCTTATTGGAGGTCAGATAATGCAAATGACTTAAAATGAGTTACCACCCCCCCTCCATCTCCCATTGACCACCTGCACCTTCTCCTGGGTTTGATACCTCATTTAATATCACCACCCACACGGCCCCTCTTGCTGAAATTGTCAGAGTTAAGCACAACTCCTTCTGCTCCTTCCCATCCTATACAAGTTGTCAGGAATTGCTACTGACTTGGCCCTTCTCTGACCCCACAGCCATAACTTTGTCCATCTTTGTCTCTCACCAGGACATTCAGAAAGTCAGTCAGCTACCAACCCATCATACTTCTGGGCATTGCATTGTGCCAGATTCTGAGCAAAGGGCAAGCAGTTCTAGAAAAGAAATTATAGGATTTCCTGCTCAAAAAAAAAAAAACTTATAGTCTCAAGGGGAAGATAGAAAATATATGAAAGTGTCACAATAGAAGTAAAAAGAAGTTGCTGTGGCTGCAGAGAGTTCAGGCATCCATCAGTTTTCTCACTGACAATTATTTTCATGTTGAACAAACTATGCCTGGCATTAGGCTAGCACAACTGGAGAGCAGTTGTGATCAAGACCATAAGTTTCCACTCTACCCATGAAGCTTATACTTTCATGGAGGTTACAGACCAGAATTTGCATAGACAATGAGATAGATGATAGGTAAGTAGGTAGATAGGGGTGTGTGTGTGTGTGTGTGTGTGTGTGTGTGCAAGAGAGAGAATCAAGTAATATTAGTGTCTCTAAAGAAAAATGCGTCAAAGAGAGAGATCAGTGCAGGTGTTAGTATGGGCAGTGATCAGAGAATGCATCTCTGAGATGGTCCAATTGGAACTGAGACCTGGAAGAAGTGAGGGAATATGTCAGGCAGACACCTCTGCAAGAACTTCCAGGCAGAGTGCACAATAAGTACACAAACTTGTGATGCAAATGTGCATTTCCCTCCAATCAGGACCCGGGAACAGCCTCAGGAAGACAAAGCACAAGCTAACCTGAAGAATGAGTGAGTTGCCAGATGGAAATGGAGATGGAGTGCATCATAGCCAAGGGCAGATGTGGGTAGAACTCAGCCAGGAAAAAGGGAACATTTTATTCTGCTGCTCCAAGTGCTTGGAATTACTTAGGTACCAGCTAATCTTGGTTCTGGGCCACCAGCTTCCTACCCTATGAACTCTCCAGGGTTTATGCTTCATCTTTGCTTGATTTAAACTGTCTTTCTACATCAGCACATCACCCACAAAAGCTATGATCAGTTCAGTTCAGTTCAGTCTCTCAGTCATGTCTGACTCTTTGCGACCCCATGAATCGAAGCACGCCAGGCCTCCCTGTCCATCACCATCTCCTGGAGTTCACTCAAACTCATGTCCATCGAGTCAGTGATCCCATCCAGACATCTCATCCTCTGTCGTCCCCTTCTCCTCCTGCTCCCAATCCCTCCCAGCATCAAAGTCTTTTCCAATGAGTCAACTCTTTGCATGAAGTGGCCAAAGTACTGGAGTTTCAGCTTTAGCGTCAGTCCTTCCAAAGAAATCCCAGGACTGATATCCTTCAGAATGGACTGGTTGGATCTCCTTGCAGTCCAAGGGACTCTCAAGAGTCTTCTCCAACACCACAGTTCAAAAGCATCAATTCTTCAGCGCTCAGCTTTCTTCACAATGCAACTCTCACATCCATACATGACCACAGGAAAAACCATAGCCTTGACTAGACGGACCTTCGACCTTTGCTGGCAAAGTAATGTCTCTGCTTTTCAATATGCTATCTAGGTCGGTCATAACTTGTGATGCTTCTTATTAAGTTGACCCAGTCAGGCTCCATGGTTAAGGCTTTGGCTCTTTTCCATGTGTTTGATTGCCCTGAAGTTCTTGATGAAGGTAAGGGGTTGGGCAAAACTCAGACCTGGTCCACAGCCCCCCAATGATGTGCTGGGCAGCTCCCTGAGAATGGCCACCCTCCTTTGTGAGCAATAAGTCAAGACAAGTGACCATGTGTTTGATGCCCTGAAGTTCTTGATGAAGGTAAGGGGTTGGGCAAAACTCAGACCTGGTCCACAGCCCCCCAATGATGTGCTGGGCAGCTCCCTGAGAATGGCCACCCTCCTTTGTGAGCAATAAGTCAAGACAAGTGGTCAGGCCTTGCTTTGCTTCACTGATTCTTTACAAGAATAAACACAGCCTCAGTTCCTCCTTCTGTTATATAAACACCAATGGTTTGTGCCCTCCTCCAGCTTTCCAGCACCCAAGGAGAGTAATTATACAAAGTCTGGAAAGCCTGGTGAACTCCTGCCACAAGGCTTCCTATAAACACCAGTCTAAACCTTCAGCAGTGGGCAAAGGGTCATTTTCCATTTATACATCAGTGCTTTCTATTTTTTGCTACAGAAGCAATTCCACTGCACCAGAATTCACAACTGGAGGAAAAAATCATTCCTGATTTTGCTTCCATGTAATCAAGAAACAGACAGCCCACAGATCTATCCTAGTGGATGCCAGAAGGGGCCAGGGGAAGCATAGCCAGGCAGAAGGAGCCAGGCTGGGGAGGTGGGGGTGCTGCTAAAACAGCATGAAAAGGAAGACTTGCTTCAGCCAGACCACAAGAGGGGAAAGGAAAGCAGGACTACAGCGTGATTAGGCAAACACCCCTCATTACGCTCACATTCCCAGGAAGGAGGCCTGGAGAAGCATCCATAATACCCTGAGCAAGTCATCCTCATATGTCTTAAACCAATGACTTCTCCTCATGATCCCCTTTAGTCAACAGAATCACCCACATCACTGTCATCTTGCTAAGAGCTCAGAATCAATCAGCCACTAAGTAAGGAACTGGTGATACAGAGGCAGGGCTTTAAAGACAACTTGTAACTGGGCAAATGGGACTGTTCTGCCCAGAAAGTAGCCGAGCCAGATGGCACCAGGCTCTTGGAAGGCACCTGCCCAGAGTTTGCTCCAGTCTCTGACCACCTCACCTGTTCTCCAGATCCTGCTCTAGGCTCCCATTTTCCCCTGAGGTGGATGCTTGTTTATAAAACCTCGGGCTTCTCACCCAGGATGCTTCAGCCAGACCACAAGAGGGGAAAGGAAAGCAGGACTACAGCGTGATTAGGCAAACACCCCTCATTACGCTCACATTCCCAGGAAGGAGGCCTGGAGAAGCATCCATAATACCCTGAGCAACTCATCCTCATATGTCTTAAACCAATGACTTCTCCTCATGATCCCCTTTAGTCAACAGAATCACCCACATCACTGTCATCTTGCTAAGAGCTCAGAATCAATCAGCCACTAAGTAAGGAACTGGTGATACAGAGGCAGGGCTTTAAAGACAACTTGTAACTGGGCAAATGGGACTGTTCTGCCCAGAAAGTAGCCGAGCCAGATGGCACCAGGCTCTCGGAAGGCACCTGCCCAGAGTTTGCTCCAGTCTCTGACCACCTCACCTGTTCTCCAGATCCTGCTCTAGGCTCCCATTTTCCCCTGAGGTGGATGCTTGTTTATAAAACCTCGGGCTTCTCACCCAGGTGCCAAGCCCACTGGATGCATTTCGGTCACTGACCCTGCTTTCAGTCTCCTGTCTCACACTGAGGAAGGCACACCAGCTCCTCCTCCGCAGTTTGAATGAGTCCTTAATTCATCTCATCACCTGCAGGTAACAACTAGGTACAGTGCTGCTAGGGATTCCCTGGTGGCTCAGCTGGTCAAGAATCCACCTGCAATGCAGGAGACCCTGGTTCAATTCCTGGGTCAAGAAGATCCCCTGAAGTAGGGATAGGTTACCCATTCCAGTATTCTTGGGCTTCCCTGGTGGCTCAGATGGTAAAGAATCTGCCTGTAATGTGGGAGACCTGGGTTTGATCCCTGGATTGGGAAGATCCCCTGGAAGGGGATGGCAACCCACTCCAGTATTCTTGGCTGAAGAATCTCATGGACAGAGGAGCCTGGTGGGCTACTGTGCATAGGGTCACGAAGAGTCAGACATGATTGAGCGACTAAGCACAGAACGAGTGCAGTGCAGCTCAGCACTCCTGTGTGTGTCCCACGCCGTTCTGAACATGGGGACATGGGTGCATAAGATGCAGACTTCCACTCCCAGGAACACATGTGCTATAAACAGTAGAAGGGTCCACAGAAAAGAACTGGTGATGGTGTGTCTGATGATTCTAGATAGGTAGTCAAGGAAGACCTCTCAGAAGAGGTGGCATTTGTAAGACGAGAAAGAGCCTGTAGGGCAGCAATGTGGGGGAATAAAGTGCTGGAGGCAGAGTCGGGGAGAAGAGTTCAAATGTCCTGGGGCCAGGTCAAGTGTAGGTGAAAAGCAGAGGGAGCTTGTGTGGCTGGAGCAGAGGGAAGGGGGGACTGGTAGAGGACAGGTGAGAAGTTGCTCAGGCACCAGATGTGCCAGGGTCTCCTCGGCTATGGTAGGGATTTAGGGTCTGTACATGAAATGGAAAAGGATTCAAACAAAGCAAAGGGAGTGTCTTGCCATTCACACTGTTCATTGATCCCAGGGTAGTGAGGCGAAATCAGGGAAACTGGAAGAAGACTCGAGGAGCTGCGCGGACTGCAGACGTGTTTATTCTCTCCAGGCAGCAGCAGCAGCAGCAACGAGTCTTCAAAGACTACCGATACACTAAGACAGACAAAAGTGGCCCGAGGCCAGGTGGGCACGCAAGCCCAGTGCTACCAAGGTCAGCAGTTTCGTTGTTTACAGAACATGAGGTGTGAGGCCGTGAGAAAGTGGGACAGGACAGCCTGACGGAGCCTGCGCTGTCAGTTAACTTTCCCGCAATCCACCTCGGGTCTTCTGTCCCGCTGTCCACACAGACTTGACCCCCTGTGGCTTTTTTCTGGTGCACATTGCTGCTTCCACCCACATTCCACAACAACAGTAAGGGCTACAACCACAAAGCACTAGAGGGCAGGCTGCAGAGCTGCTGCAGAGCAAAGCCCAGAGCCAGGCGCTGGCCAGGCTGGCCCACCTCTCCCGCCGCGTGTCTCCAGGTAGGCGTTGCACGTCATGGATTTCTTACATCCTGTGGCTCCACGTGGAGCATAGTAGGGAAGTTCATGACAGGCCACAGGGAGAGTACTAATGCACCTTTCAACACTGAGGCAGCTCCCTGTGGTCCTGGCCAGGTGACATGAACATAAGGGGGCCAGGGGCTTGTCACCCAGGGTACAACCTGAAAGTCATGTTGCAGCCTCTGCCCCCATGGGGCTAGGAGAGCTACCCAACACGTGGGGCAGGCCTTTATCTTCCATGGCCAAGTCCAGTCCACCATCTGTCCTTGTGCAGTCTCCGTTGGGGCTGGCAACAAGATATTACCCTGGGTTCCAGAGCCAGGTTTTCGGAGAATATCTGTTGTTGTCGTCTGCAGTTGTATCAGCGCAGCAGCACGATGCAGAAGAGGCTAGACCAGGGCGACTCTACCCTTGCATGATTTTTCATTGAGGACCCGTAAAAACCCGCATAGGCATCAGGTCCACCCCTTTAAGGAGGAGGGGACTCAATAGACAGCCGCAAGCCTTGTTTTACAAACCATCGTATCGCTGTCATGCCTGATGCCTGTGGGGGATATGGGCCATGAAATGCCCATTGAATTCCCAGCCTCTGTGCCCAGTCTCACACTCCCTTTCTGGTGAAATGAGTACCCTAGTCACTCTCTGTAATCAGAGGATGGCCACACATGGCTATCAGTCAGTCAAGCACCCTAAGTGTACAGCATTGGTCAGCGGCCTTGCATGGCCACACAGCAAACCTGTAGCTCTGTCTACAGTTGTTAAAGCGAAGCTGGCATTCTCTGATAGTGGCAGAGGCCCTACAAAGTCCACTTGCCACCGAGTCAAAGGAACTCTCCCCTCACCACCTGTCCATCAGTGGCTGCCAGCCTGCAGGGATGAAGAGCTTCCCGGGCACGTGTGGAACAATCACGGCAGGCATCTGCTATTTCTCTCCAAGAAATAGGAAGATCCCACCCTCTGGCAACTGCCTACTTGGTTTTTGGCCCTGGTTGATGGTAGGTGCTGATGTAGCCAAGGCATCACCTCATTAGGAGGGGCTTGTTCACCCACATGATTACATTGTTCTTAATCTGAGGATACAACCTTTACAGTACACTGTCTACATCCTAGGATATGGCTTTACAGCACACTTTACATCTGCAAAAGAATCAGAGATTAGTAGCACAGCATCAATATAATGAAACAGTTTCACTGATGCAGGGCAGTTCCATTCTTCCAAATTTCTTGCAATCGTGACATGTTGTTGGGCTATGCAAATATCCTTGGAGGAGGACTTGGAACATCCACTGAGACCCTTCCCAAGTGAATGCAAACTGATCTTGACTCTCAGCAGCTATAACTATGGAGAAACAAGCATTAGTAACTCCACCACACAGGGATGAGTGCCCAGCGCTGTAGTTAAGTGGCCCATCAAGCCATGGATAAATGGCATAGCAGCATGCACAAGTGGCACCATTTTATTCAGTTCCCTGTAGTCCACAGTCATCCACCAAGAGCCATCAGGCTCCCAGAGAGGCCACATGGGCGAGTTGAATGGCTTTGTGTAGAACATACAATGTCCAGTTTTGTTAGCTTGGCAACGGTGGCATCTATTTCTTTGTGGCCACCTGGTAGACGACATTGTCTCACAGTCACTGCCCTCCAGGGTGTCGGCAACACCTGTGGGGGATGCTTGGCATATCCGCTCATGACTGCCTTTACAACATGCACTCGGAGATGGAATTCCCCCACAGGGGTCCACAGCACACGACCTTGTAAGATTTTTATCTCCAAAATCTATTCCAGAACTGGGGACACATACACAGTGTACACTTGCACAAAAAGTCACCCAGTTCCCAATGTCAAGGACACATGCATACTTCAATGTTTTGGCCACCATAGCCATCAATACATGCCAGGAAACTGGTTTGCCGTGTACCAGGCTGCATTCAGCACCAGTGTCAACCAGGGCCATTACTCTCTGTACATTGGTCAGTGACCAGAGAATTGCAAGTTTCACATGGAGCCTCCAGTCCCCGCTTGGGCCTTCTAGGCAGGCACCCTGGTTTGAGCCCTATTCAAAATGGGACAGGGCATCAGCAGAGACATCTCCAGTTGGCATAAAGTCCTCCATCTGAACCGCCTGTTCCTCATGTGTGGGCGCTTTCCACATTTAGTAAACTGCTGCTCCGGTCTCATTGCTTCCACAGCTCTAGGAGTACAGCATTAGGTTGCTTGTCAATTTTATTTCTGTCAAGTTCTGCTGCTAGTTTGTCAGCCCACATTTGCGCCTGTGTCACCCAGATGGGGCATTTGTCAGCTTGGCTGACCTTCAGGATTTTCACAACCCTAACCCCTTTAGCCTGACACGGCCCCTTTGTGTTTCTCAAGCTAGCCAGACGGGGCGCCCCAAATAGGATGTGAGTACAGCAGGCAAGGATCCAAAATCGGTGGGCGGAGCATTGGTTAAAACGGTATCTCGAATACAGCCAGTAAAACGTTCATCATCTGGGCTCCGGGCATTTAGGTTAAACGTTCCCTGTCTCATGCCCAATTCTCTCACCACTTGGGTTGACTCAGCATAAGTGTGCCATTTACTCACGGAATCCAGGCACTCTCCTGCTTCCGTCCACATGGTGCAGATGGCAGCATCGATCCACTTCATCAGGCTGTGTGTTTGATCAGGTGCACCCTGCATGAGGCGCCTGGCCTTCTGTAATCTCAGAGTCCGAGGCGCCATAGTCCCCAAGGCCACGCAGCTCTTGTTCCAGCAACTGCACCTGTTGCTCTAGTTCCTCTGCGCATCTCTGCGGTTCGCACACTCACATAGCATCACAGAGAGCATTCTCCATGTGCAACAAATCCACCCCACAGTGTTGGTGGCGGTGCATGCTGCTTTATCTGGCAAGCGAGAGCTCGCCACTCGTAAGGCTTTTTCAATACGTTTTGTACACTCACCAGCATCAAGGAGAGCGTTCTCCATGTTCGCCTTCAAGGCAGTCAATAAAACCCACCTCACGGTGTTAGCAGCAGTATGTATATGCTGCTTTGTCCAGCAAGCGAGAGCACACCACCTATAATGTCTTTTCAATATTATCTGGTGACCCACTCACCGCCTCCCAGTCTTCCATTGGGACCCACGCAGAGAGGACAGTGGCTACCGGGTACCATATGCTCTGTGGTGGCCACAGGCTTTCTCCTTCCATTGGAGCCTCAGGCTCCCCTACCTGCTGGATATCCTGATGACTCAGCCAATTATCTTGCCATTCAAATTGTTCCCTGATCCCAGGGTAGATAAGGTGCAACCAGGGAAGACAGGAAAGACTCAAGGAGCTGTGGGGACCACAGACCTTTTATTCTCTCTGGGCAGCAGCAGCAGTGAGTCTTCAAAGACTACTGATATACTAAGACAGACAAAAGTGGTCCATGGCCAAGGGGGTGTACAGACCCAGTGCTACCAAGTTCAGCAATATTCGTTGTTTACAGAACATAAGATATGAGGTCATGAGAGAGTGGGACAGGAGAGCCTGACTAAATCTGTGTTGTCAGCTAATTTCTCCACAGAGAGTCACTTGTCCTGGTTTGGATGTATGTATTTTTTAAAGATCATTATGGCTGCTGTGTAGAAGGCAAACAAAAGCAGAGATATATCTGGAGGCAACCACAGGGTCTGCATGAGGGCAGCGGTGGGGCTGGGGTGTCACCATGGAGATGGGGGTCCCTTCTGTAGCTGGCCCATGTGGCCTTCACCCATCTACAAAGACATCTTGCTCACTTTTGCCCAGACTATTAGAGCAGCCTCTGAATTCTGCCTTTGTACTCCCCAATCACGCCCACATGAGATCAACTCAGAACACCACCTGGCAATACATCCTGAATTACAGCTGTGAAGACTCTACTCAATATCCATCCAACCCCAGACTCGCTTCTCCCTTATTCACACATCCCCATGACCCAACTGGGAGAAGGCAATGGCACCCTACTCCAGTACTCTTGCCTGGAAAATCCCATGGATGGAGGAGCCTGGTAGGCTGCAGTCCATGGGGTCCCTAAGAGTCAGACATGACTGAGCGACTTTACTTTCACTTTTCACTTGGAGAAGGAAATGGCAACCCACTCCAGTGTTCTTGCCTACAGAATCCCAGAGACGGTGGAGCCTGGTGGGCTGCCATCTATGCGGTCGCACAGAATTGGACACGACTGAAGCAACTTAGCAGCAGCAGCAGCAGCAGCAGCATGACCCAATTTGGGTTAATGAGATGCATAGGGTATGGCTTCCCAGAAAACCAATGCTTTTCTGATACAAATAGTAACAGACTCAGCTGGCACCAGATCTTCACCTTGTTTTGCCTGTGGTACACACCCCATGCCCAGGGGTACCTGGGGGTGGACGCACATGTTAAGGATGGTGGCACATGGAGCTGGAAGGGGTCTGGTTTCTGATGGCATCGTTGAGCCCCCAGAGCATCCCTGGACAGCCCCGCTTTGAACACACTGTTAGCAAAGGAATAGAAACCTCTATCTGGTTACACCAGTGTCGCTGGATTTCTATTGAAAGCAGTGGAACGCGTCCTCACCAAAGCAAGGAGCCTGGAGAATCTATTCACCTGCAGCAACAGGAGGCTTTAGTTCCAAGTGTATGGCCCAAAAACAAAGGGAAAATCAGGCTCTGGGGGACAGGTAAGTCACTATCTCGTGAGAGGTTTCAGGGCTACTGTCTCTCGACTTCTGGAGGGTAACTGCTATGCTATGGTGCGTGCAGACAGACATGCTAGAGAAGACCACTGGGCCAAAGCCCAGGGATGCAGGACACCAGACGGGTTCAATCTGGATGCCTGGGTGCCCTCCCTTAAATTCAGTGCATCCTGGAAGCATCTAGAGATGGCTCCGAGCGAGTTCAAGCTCCAGAGCAGTCTTGTAAAGACAAACCTCTTTCATCACCTGCGCTGAGAGAATCTGGAACACAGACACAAGACTCACCCTCCAGGGTCCAGAAGACCTTCAGAGGGGGAACCACAGCAGGATGGAGGCTACTGGGCAGACCGGAACATGACAGACCCTAGGTATTGGCCCAGATGCAAGGCAAGCAGCATCCAAAGAGCCTTTGATGGCTGGAAAAGGCAAGTTTCCCAGCAGGAGGACAGCAGCACATTTGAATCAGTAGAGATCACGTACAGATAGATTTCAAGTCAGTTGGCCTGGAGTGTGGCCTAGGACTCTGCATTTCTAACAAGCTTGGGGTCTACTGGGCCATGGACCACACTTTAAATACCAAGAGGTGGAGCTGAGGGTTAGGAAGCGGAGTTCTGTGGGAGTAACGGTAACGGGAGGTGCAGATGTCTTGTTTGTATCTGTGTGTATCTGTGTATCTGTTCTGTGTGTGTCTGTATGTGTCTATATGTGTGTGGTATGCACATAGGCAGGCTCATATTTTGACAGAAGGGGTCAGTGGTAAGAATCAGACAAGTGAGAAATAAAAGAAGCTATAGTTTTAGTGGTCATTCTAATAGTGGGCAGGTTACTTTCATAGAATCTCAAGAACTCCCTGAAGAAAGAGACACCCTTAGGAGACCTACCAGCTGGCATCACCACAGTGACTCAGGAGAGCACTCTGGTTCCTGCCTTGGTTTGGGGGACAATCCACAGACCCAACTAGAGGCTACCCATGCCTCCCCATGCCAGGCAGCTGTAACCAGGACTGACAGCTTGAATCAAGTCAGTTCCTGGATTCTTGGACTTGACACAGGAGGAAAACAAATAGACCCCAGGAAAGTCAATGCATTTCTTCAGTAGCAAGCTGGTGCCAAGCCATTTCACCTAAATAGAAAAAGAAACTTGACCTCAGTCTGAATTCTAAGCCAGTAAACCACACAGATTGCTTAACTCTCCAATCAGTCAAAACAATAAAACTATTTTCATTTGAAAGAAAGTAAAAGTGCAGAAAGGGCCTGGCATTCTGAAAATAGTTTCAGATTGACTACGATACCAAGCATGCCCACACTTCTCTAAAACTTAACCTGTACCAGCCATTCCAATACTCAGTCACAAGAATGTGGGTTTTTGTTTTTTTTTTCATTTGTTCTTAAATGTGGACAGGGGGGTAAAAAAAAGAGTAAGAGAAGAGGAAATGGAAGAGCTGGATTAGGCTTGTCATCTGCTTTTGCGAGCCTGTCTGAGACTGTGAAGAAAACACCCTGGTATTTTCCATCCACCCTCCTGCTCTTTTAAAGCTGCACTGAAACAGTATTTGAATCAACAGAGATGAACAGAGTACAGAGAAGTGCTTTGGGATGGATCATGTGTGTGGACGGAGCACGCAGAGCCCAAAGCTGGGATACCTTGAGGTTCAGGATTAAACCTGAATGTCTTGTGAAGCCTATATTTCCTTTTTTTTTATTTTGTTTTTCTTCTTTTACCAAATTCTGGCATCCTCACAGGAGTCAGCCTAGAATGGAGGCCCAGAAAGGAGCTCACAGGTTCCCCGACTTCATCCTGACTGTGGCCAGGCAGCTGAGTCCAGACAGAAAGACGCACCTGTTTTCTCCTCCAGCCTCATCCAAGGCACCACTGTCCACAGACTCTGTGCTGGGATGCCAGGGGTCTCGGCTGGTTCTCAGGAGGCATTGACTTCTTCATAAGCCAAAGAAAGTCCCTTCTGTTCTTACCTCTTATTGCAGGCATAAATCCATCTACCATCCTGTCAGCAGAGAGCTCGTTCCCATCCATCTCTGTGAAGGAGGGAAGAGATTAAACTTTGGTACAATATAGATAAGAAAATGTTGGAAAGTGGGGGAGGGGGGTTCAAAGCAAATGTACTGAAAAATGAAAGGAGGTATTTTCAAATAGTATTTCTTATCACACTTGTGAACATGAAATGGCTCTGAATCAAAGACATGTTGGGAAAGGAGAGATTCAGGAACCTGGGGCTTGCCAAGTTTTCAATCCACTTGTTCTGAAGTTCTCTTCAAAGAGTGATCAAGCCTTGCTTCTTGCTGCTTGGGGCTCTGAGGCCTCAAATGAAGGCTTTGTTAAATGCACTTCCTGCTCAACTCCAGCCTGAAGAACCTTGAGGATGCACAGAGGGGCCTTCAGGGTAAGTCTGATAAGAACCAAAGCAAAAGATCCATTCTCATATTGCCAATGAATGTAGGAAGGCATTTTCTGTTCAGCCCTTCTGACAATAAAACATTCAGGAACTCATCTGAAGAGGTGCCCCAAAGTGCTATGTTGAAAGAATAAATTTAAAGTGAGGAAGTAATAGATGAAACTAGGAAAAAGAACAGAGAGAAGGCACATGGAACAAGATGAGATCAAGAAGTCCCATGGAAGGGACTTCCCTGGTGGTCCAACGGTTAGTTCAATCCCTGGCTGGGGACTAAGACCCCAAGTGCCAACTGGCATAGCCAAAAGAAAAAAAAAGAAGGCTGGAAGAGAATAGGCCTGATGGAAGTGGGCAGGAGGTTCAGGAGAGAGATGTTTGGGGAGGTGCCCTGAGCCCAGCTCACGGTACACATGACTCCTCCAGGTTCCTTCCAGAGAGGCTGGCAGGGGGCTATGGGAGCAGTAGTGCTGGGCCATAGTGAAAAGAAGACTTAGTGGTGACTGGAGGCCAGCATCCAGTCCTGAGTGGTGGTGGAACTTCTCTCACAGTCTCCATTCTAGAAATGCTTCCTGAGTGTCTGCTCTGTGCCGAGGACAATGATGTGCATTAGGGTTCATGCATGTGTGCTAAGTCACTTCAGCTGTGTCTGACTCTTTGGGACCCTATGGACTGCAATCCTCCAGACTTCTCTGGCCATGGGATTTTCAAGGCAAGGATACTGAAATGGGTGCCACACCCTCCTCCAGGGGATCTGCCCGACCCAGGGACCAAATCTGCATCTCCTAAGGCGCCTGCATTGGAGGCGGATTCTTTATGACTGTGCCACCAGGGAAACCCAGGTAGTAGGGTACAGTGATGAATAGGAGACCAGACCTTGCACTTGCAGAGCTGATGATCTAGAATAATGCCTTAAATACATATACATATTTAAAAATTTAAATATATATACATTTAAATATGCAAACACAATTGCAAAAAGCATTATAAAATAGGAAGGACAGCACTATTAAAAAGCTTCTCAGGGACACCTGACCTTATCTAGGATTTAAGAAAGATCTCCCTGAGGAAATGAAGAAGGAAAATGGAGGAAAGAGAGGAGATGACAAAAAGAGAGTTATTGAGTATTTGCTGTGTACACAGCACCGTTGTAAGCCTTTAGCACGTATTAACTCATTTCATCCCTACAACTCTGCAAACCACGTATTGTTATTACCCCCATTTGATCAACAGGAAAACTGGGACACAGAGATGTTAAGTAGCTGGACCCAAGGTCACTCTCCCTGGTATTGCTCATGTATTTAATGTCACTGGCACTGTCTTTAAAAGATTCAAGTAACTTTAAAAAGGAGGTGGAAGACAAAAGCAAATGCTGTTTTGTTTTCAGTCTCTCCAAACTCCAAATCACTCTGTCCCACAGGAGAGGCAGCAGCCAGGCCATGCGGGCTGCCCAGGCAGAGGCTCCCCTCTGCCCTGCAGTGTCTGCTGAGAGTGGACTCTGTGGCCAGCCTGCCTGGGCTCCAATCCCAACACCAGCCCCCATAAGAGGAGAGAGGTCTGGGACAGGAACTCCCCCTCTCTGTGCTTCCATTTCATCATCTGCAAATTGGGGATGAGTTGAGCCCCTCTATCACAGAGTGGTCTTGAGGATTAGATGAGTCATTGTACGTAAAACACAGGGGATCATCTCGGGTATATATTTAGAGTTGTATAATAGCGCAGAAATTTGCCTGACATGCATGGCCCACGAGAGTTCAACACCCTCAAATGTTCCCTGCTGAGCAAAAACCCAAAGTGAAGAATGAGAATTCTCAGGAAAGAGTACAGATGGAGCAGAAGCCCCACAGCTAATAGAAAGCCAGGCATCCGCCACCTCTGCCCCTCCCTTCATTCATTCCATCGCCCAGCACACACCGGTGAAAACCTTCACTGTGCCAGCCCCTCTCAGGCAAGTGTGAAGTGTGTAGCTGAGGCTAAAAGGAAGTCCAGGAATCTTGAACCCCAGGGGAACCTCCACCTTTTACCCCATCCATCAATCACCAAGGTCAGGTAGAGGGAGAATAGCTCAGTTGTTAAGGCGTGAGCTTGAGAATCAGACCAGAGTTCCCACCAGCCAGCTCTGTGACCTTAAACAAGCTGCTTTACCTCTCTGGGCCCCCATCTCAATATCTGTCAGTGGGAACAATAATATTCACCTCCTAGAGTTTAGGGCCTCACAGGTGGCACCCGTAGTAAACAACCCACCTGCCAATTCTGGAGACCTAAGAGATGCTGGTTTGGTTCCTGGGTCAGGAATATCCCCTGGAGGAGGGCATAGCAACCCACTCTAATGTTTTTGTCTGGAGAATCCCCAGGACAGAGGAGCCTGGCAGGCTACAGTCCATAGAGTTGCAAAGAGCTGAATATGACTGAAGTTACTGAGCATACACACACACACACACACACACACACACACACACATACACACTTCTTAGAGTTAATATAAGGAATCAGTTCAGTTCAGTGGCTCAGTCGTGTCTGACTCTTTTCAACCCCATGAATCGCAGCACGCCAGGCCTCCCTGTCTATCACCAACTCCCGGAGTTCACTCAGACTCGCGTCCATCAAGTCAGTGATGCCATCCAGCCATCTCACCCTCTGTCGTCCCCTTCTCTTCCTGCCCCCAATCCCTCCCAGCATCAGAGTCTTTTCCACTGAGTCAACTCTTCACATGAGGTGGCCAAAGTACTGGGGTTTCATGAGTTAAAATATGTTTGGAACGGGGTCTGGCACATAGAAGTGCTCAGTGTTGTCGTTATTTTCTCACTGAAGTCTATGGTGTTTAAAGGAGACATGTGTTTAGCATTGTGCCCTGTGTATATATAGCAAATGCTCAATAAATAGTAGCTCCTCGCCCCCAGGCAAGGTATGAGAGTACTAGGGAAGCCTTTCTGGAAGCCTTCCATTCTAACAGGGAAAGAGCTGTTGGGCAAGGACTGGAGGATGCGTCATGGGAAGGTAGAGTGTTATTCATCCTTTGATCATGCAACAAAGATTTATTGAACAGCTGCTAAAGTGCTGGAAAGTCAGTATCGTAACAGCAGCTGGTGAACTCTTGGAAAATAACTGCTATGCAAGGGCCCAAGACAAGTGTTCCTGCCACTCCTGCTCTGGGACTTCTGCAGAATCCTCGGTCCCCAGGACCCCTTCCAAGGCTTCCATTCCAAAGAGCTGGTACCCCTGCACTGCTAGTTGCTAGTGTTTGAAAGCTCCCCCATGCTCCCCATCCACAAGCTAATGGAGAAGAAGGTGAAAGTGTTACTCTCTCAGTTATGTCCAACTCTTTGCAACCCCATGGACTGTGGCCTGCCAGGCTCCTCTGTCCATGGGTTTCACCAGGAAGATTACTGAAGTGGGTTGCCATTTCAGGGGATCTTCCCCCACCCCCCAGGGATCAAATCCAGGTCTTCTGCATTGCAGGCAGATTCTTTACCATCTGAGCCACCAGGAAAATGGAGAAGATGAACAAGCAAACAGTGAGTTGCCAAACAGTGTGACAAGAGCCAAATAGTGCCGCTCACAGCAGTGAGGAGGCCAGGGCCAACTCCACCCAAGGCTTCGGCTTCACAGCTGGCTGCACCCAGGAGGTGCTGCAAAAACCAGGTGAGACTGGGACCGGCAGAGAAACAGCATCCCAGGGAGAGGGAACCTCAGTGGTAAGGCGTAGAGTGAAGGAAGGCACATAGCCTCTGAGGAGACACAAGATCCCAGAGCACTTGTTAGCATCACGGGCAAAGGCTGTGTTGGCTGGCCAGGGATGCAGTGAGGTGTCAAGGCAAAACAAGAATCTGGGGAGTGTGTTTGACAAAAATAACCCTGTCGGAGAAAGGGGAGATGGACAGGGGAGGCAGGAGGCTGAAAGCACAGATGCTGATGTGCAGAAATCCAGGGTGAGCAAACTGAGGCTCCCAATCTAAGTAAGGACAGAGGAAATGAAAGCCAGAAGGAGAATTACAAAAGAGGCAGAAAGGATGGATGTGGCAACTGAATGGATGAAGATAAATGAGATGGAGCAGTCAAGGAGGACAGTCAGCTTCCTACCTCATCACGTGGTGCACAGGACACCATTCCCCATGCCAGGCAGCCAGTTGTGAAGGATGACACTTAAAGACACATACAGATGGGGCATCCCTCCTGAGATGTCAACCAGAGGGATTTTTCACAAATGTAAAAAAGATTACATCACTTCTATCTTTCGATCTTAAAATGGCCCCTGTCCCACTCGGAATAAGATCTAAACCCTGATTTTCTCGGTCACATAATCAGGGCCAGCACCTCTACGGCCTCAGCACCTACCCCCACGTCCTAGCTTTCTGAACTTCAGCTACACTGACCTCTTTCTCATCTTGAACCAGACCAAGCTCATTTCTGCTCCTATACACTGGCACTTTGCTTTCCTTTCCATGTAATTTGCACTTTTCACCATTTTCCTTGTCATTCACAGTGCCTCTCAGCTTTCCCTGGCCACCCCACTGATGTTACCCACCCACCGACACCCTCCCAGCTAGGCTATAATGTCATTCTTCCCTTTTTTTTAAGAGTAAGAGATGACCTCAGGTCTGTCTCTGTTTAGTCTCTCCCATTAGGATATAAAGCCATGAGGATAGAGGGAGGGTCTGTCCTTCATCCTGGTGTTCCTAACCTCCAGAACAGCCTGGCTCATAAGAAATCATTGACAGCGATCTCTAAGGAAATGAAGGAACTAGTCTGGGTTATCCACCTGTCCGTGGTGTTTGGTTTTCATTTCAGAGGGATACTGAGGGGAAATGAGACATGCTGTGTATCTGTCAAGGTAACAATAAGAAACAGCACATTCAGTGGGACAGTGGTACATGCACGCTCAGTCACTTCGGTCGTGTCCAACTCTCTGATACCCCATGGACTGTAGCCCGTCAGCCTCCTCTGTCCATGGCATTCTCCAGGCAAGAATACTGGAGTGGGTTGCCACGTCTTCTTCCAGGGGATCTTTCTGACCCAGGGATCGAAACTGCATCATGTCTCCTGCACTGGCAGGTGGGTTCTTTACCAATAGCGTCACCTGGAAAGCTCGAGGAGAGTTAAACAAAGGGGAGTTTATAAAGATGTGGGCAGGGGTGGGGAAATGGACAAGGGATGGGGTCCCACCCTGAGCTCAGCCAGGAGTTTCACTTCTCCAGACAGAAAGGACATCAAGGGAGACATGACCAGGCTGTGTTACCAGAGTAAGTTGAAGGCAGCTGAAGAAGCAGAGACCAGAGCTTTATCGAGAAATGAACCCAGGAGGGAGGGGGCTCACTCTCCCAGCTCCTATCCCCTCTCAGCACTTCTCAACGGATGAACCAGCCAGAACCCTGGAGATGAAGGTCTTGCAGCTCAGCCTCTTAGGCAGAGAGGCAGAGAAGAGTGGAATGCACATCTGGAGAAACGATGTTAAGTTATCTTGCTTGTTTTTTTTTCCCAAAAAACTTTCAAAACCATACAGTAGCAGAGGAGTTATTCACCAAACTGATACACACAAGACACACAAAAACAACATATTTCCACCATGCATACAGATTTACCAAAAAAAGAGTCTTGTTTCCCATAACCTCCCCTGGCCCCTCTGGAGGCCCACCTTCCTCTTCCCGCTGCCCCCATCCCCACCTTCCTCAGTCTCTCACTGCCCTTGGCTTGTCAGACATGGGAAACAGCATGGTGGCTGCAGTCTGTGGAATCATCCTTTACATGTCAGTACTGCCTCGGGTTGTGGTGCAGAATTAACTGGAGGCATAAAAAAGAACAGCATTCTGAAATTCCTACTGAGCTCAAAAGCAGCAGGAGATGGTAGAACAAGAGATGTGAATTTCATGCCCTCCATCACCTGGGCTGCAAGTTTTGAAAATGCAGAATTCTTAACATGCTGACCTTGGAAATGACAGGACTCAGGCTCAGAATTTTCTAAAGGCTAAGGGCTGCTCTGTGCTTCCGCCACAGATTTGGGTGTCTGTTTTTTAGCACAGAGCCCACAGATGTGGGTGCACATATCTCAGCAATTCACTGAAGTTTTCTGTGTATTTGTTTCTTTGACATTTAATTCAGTGCTTTGCTCCAGGCTTCATATCACAGGCACAATCAGTATATCTAATAAAACTGTAAATAGAGCCAGTGCTTAAAGCCCTTTTCTTAATGTAATGAAGACTTGAGGTAGGGGGCACATGCGTGTGTGCTAAGTTGGTTCAGTCTTGTCCAACTCTTTGCAACACTGTGGACTGTAGCCCTCCAGGTTCCTCTCTGTCCATGGGATTTTTCCTGGCAAGAATACTGGAATGGGTTGCCATGCCCTCCTCCAGAGGATCTTCCCAGCCCAAGGATGGAACCCGTGTCTCTTAGTCTCCTGAACTGGCAGGCGAGTTCTTCACCACTAGCGCCACCTGGAGGGAACAGAGGAAAAGATTCATCTTCAACCTTCACTATGCTCCAGCCAGGGGCAGCGATAAGCAAACTTGCCCCCAAAGTCCCAGGCGTCCAGGGGTTGTCGTTTGCTGCTGGCTTTCCCCACGTCACTGGAGACTTCTCCACATTGTGGATCACCCCGTAGAAGGCTTTCTCTTTGCTACAGTTTGCATTATTAAAATCAAAGATCAATGCTGGGTTTGGAGAGGGGTTTTATAGAATCATTTTGATGCCCCCAGAAAAGTACATGGCAGCAGCATAGAATATCATAGCTTTCTCTTTGCAGAGTCCATCCTCAAACTTCAGGAACAGGCCTCAACATGGGATCTCCAAGAACTGTCTGTAGGAACTGGCCAGGTCCTGGGCTCTGTTATGACACTGCTAGCAGCTACCTGTGGACAGGTAACGAGCAAAGATGGAAAGAGAGACAAGGAAGGAGAATAAGGCAGGGAAGAAAACAAAGACTTAAGTGATTGGTCCATGGGCACTCATCTAGGAAGCCGAAGAGGCAGAACTTAGATTCAAACATGGTTCTCTTTGACTCCAATTCCTTTCCTTATGGACTTCCCTGATAGCTCAGTTGGTAAAGAACCCGCCTGCAATGCAGGAGACCTCGGTTTAACTCCTGGCTTGGGAAGATGCCCTGGAGAAGGGAAAGGCCACCCCCTCCAGTATTCTGGCCTGGAGAATTCCATGGACTGTATAGTCCATGGGGTCGCAGAGTTGGTCACGACTGAGTGACTCACTTTCAGACTCAGACTTCCTTTCTTTGTAACAAACTATGAGTGTTCCCAGCTAATCTGTTTAACTCTAGTGATTTTCACAAAAGCATTTTTTAATAGGCCTTACTGCATACCAAACAGTGGGCTGAGTGTTTGGGAATCGATGATAAACAAGACTGAGGGCCCACAGTCTAGTGGGGGGGAAATGTGAAAACAAATAACTATACCCAAAAATATAGTAAAAGTGAGAACCTAAACAAGTATAAAATGCCATAATATCAGAGATGGGGGATGAACAACTGATCTAGAGAATCTGACAAACATACATAAATAAGGGGGTATTTAATCTGGGTTTTGGGGAATGACTAGAAGTTCAGAGAACAGATAATAGCAAGAAAAGGTATTAAGGTAAAGAAAAAGTTATTGCAAGAGACAAATATGGGAACAATGTGTGGAGGTGATGAGGGGGCAGCTTTGCCTCAATAAAAACATAAACATCCCCAAAATAGAACACTGCCCCAGAAAGCAAGGATCCTGCCTTGCTGGAGAGGGCTGAGCAGAGCATACGCAGCACTGCATCAATAAGAGGACAGTCTGGTTAACTTCTGCCTAGACTCTCTAGTGGCCCTTAAGGTGTTCCCCTCTCAAGCTCGGCTCACAGTGGAATTGGAGTGTGCAAGGGTGGGGTTGTGGCCTCGAAATCACACAAGTCAGGTGAGAACCCTGGGTCTTGATTGACGGAGCCTCTCTGAGCCTCGGGCTCCACACCTGTGGACTCTTGACACCTACCTTCAGTTCAGTTTAGTTCATTTCAATCACTCAGTCGTGTCCAACTCTTTGCAACCCCATGGACTGCAGCACACCAGGCTTCCCTGTCCATCAACAACTCCCGGAATTTACTTAAGCTCATGTCCATTGAGTCAGTAATGCCATCCAACCATCTCATTCTCTGTCGTGCCCTTCCCCCGCCTTCAATCTTTCCCAGCATCAGGGTCTTTTCCAACGAGTCAGTTCTTCGCATCAGGAACCCAAAGTATTGGAGTTTCAGCTTCAGCGTCAGTCCTTCCAATGAATATCCAGGACTGATTCAGATGGAGTGGTTGAATCTCCTTGCAGTCAAAGGGACTCTCAAGAGTTTTCTCCAACACCACACTTCAAAAGCATCAATTCTTCGGTGCTCAGCTTTCTTTATAGTCCAACCCTCACATTCATACATGTCTAATGGAAAAACACCTATCTTACCTGCTAGAATTAAATCAATTACTGGTGTAGAGCGCTCAACACAGCATCTGGAGTGGAAGATGAATCCATAATACATAACCTTGAACGAGGATGTCATAATTATCACAAAAGGTGAAAATTCCACTGAGGTGAGTAACTCTGACTTGCTCTTATCACCTGGGCAGTGTGGCAATGATGGGGGTGGCAGCCACTGGCAGAAAACATGGCTGTGTGTACAAAGGACCGGGGCTGGGATACCGGTAAGGAGAGTGAAGTCAGAAAGTGCAGAGTTGGATCCTGTCTCCATTTAAAATTTTGGTATTTTGTTCATCATAGCTCTTTCTGCCATAATTTTTATAAAAAAAAAGAAAGTTAATACATTATGTATCTTGATTCTCAAACTTTTTAGCACTTCCTTAAAGTTTGTGCCCAAAGCAAATTAACTGCTCGTTCTCCTCCCCCAGCACCTAAGCACCTAGTAAGCATCCTTTATGGGTTCCAACTTTCACCTTAAAGTCTTTTTCTGCAGGACCCCCTGGCCTGTGCCAGACCCTAAGACTCTAAACAAAACAACTCCTGGCTTGATAATACCTGAATTCACTTGATTTCTCTCTCTTTTTTTTTCTTTCTTTTTTGTCTACCCTATTATTAATTTTATAAAATAAAATTTAAAAAAAGAAAAAGAAAACTTTAGAATTGAAACAGTTGAGAGCTCTCCACCTGAAAATCAGCCCAAATTGTTTCATTACCCTGAAGAAGCAGAGGAGTGAATTGAAATGAATATGGAAAATTCACATCACCTCCAAATGAGTAGTCTTAATGCAAGAGGAGCCTTGCTCAGAGGGCCTGTTTTCCAGGTGTAAAGTGCAGCCGGCTTCCCTAATCGACAGCATGGCCTGTTTAGCCAAGTGCGGAAGCCTTAATCAGCCTTAACGTCAGCGGCTTCCTCAGGCTCTGGTTCCGCTGACTTCTCTCTCTCTGCAACAGCCCTCAACAAGGCTGTTAAGTAATTCAGTTTGAAGAATTCTTATGGAGATCAATTTTACTAATGCATACACAGCATAATAGAGGCTGGGCTACTGTAGGGAGAGGAATCTCTTTTTTCAAATCAGAGAACAGGAATTACCGATCAGGTTGGAGCTGCAGCCTCACCATGCTCTCCCTGTGGATTAACATCTCCTGACTTGGCACTTTGCAGAAAGGTTACAACTATTTATGTCATGTGCAAGCCATGCATACCAATTAGAATTGCTGCACTGTTAAAATGGGCTTCCCTAGTGGCTCAGTTGGTAAAGAATCCACCTGCAATACAGGATACCCAGGTTCAGTCCCTGGATGGGGACGATCCCCTGGAGAAGGGAATGATCACCCACTCCAGTATTCTTGCCTGGAAATCAGAGGAGCCTGGTGGACTACAGTCCATGGGGTCACAAAGAGTCCAACAAGACTTAGCAACCAAACCACCACCACAGCTTAAACGAGGACATTTGTGGGGGTTTCAATGCAGGTGTTAGAATCCTTGGATTTCTGGTGACAGTTGTCACTCAGAATTGGCAGCATGGGCCTCAACTTTGCATATGTATATATTCTAAGTTATTTCTTATCACTGCTCTTGGTTCCTTTATCAATTAACCCTTCTGTTATAAATGTTTCTATTGTGAAAGTAAACAGTTATATCGTGAAGTCTGTAACTTAGCAACTATCCAGCAAGATGGAGATTTAGTTCAAAGACAAACCATGGCCTTTTCAAAGACAAAGTATTCAAAACACACAGTGTTGATAGAAGTCAGGAATTAACAAATAGCAAACCTCATAAGAACAAAGAAAGCATTCCTAAAGGTAAGGGGCTAGGGTAATCTAGAAACTGTTCAGTGAGTCACTGTGGATAAAGATAAAATACCTGGGAAACTGATGAATGTTAAATCCAACAGTTTCTAATTAAAGTGAGTAATCGACCTAAGATGCTATGAACCCTAGGATTGGGAGTCTCTATAAAAGCTGTTCTCTTAAAGCTGATTTCCCTGTAACAGAGCTCCCCATCTATATGCCTCTGTGATTCATATTTTTTTGATATCATTCTGGTTGTATATTAAGTACAGACTCAGCTTGAGCCCACGGAAAAGTAGGACATCAGAGAAGCATTGGATCACCCAGGCTACTTCATACCACTTAGGAGATTAGCAATCTAAAAGGGCACACAAAACCTGCTTTAAAATGTCTTTTGCTTTCTGGCGTCTAACTTGAAATAAGCTTCCAGGAAGAAAAGATAAGGTGATGGGAGGGAGGGAGGAAATTAACATTGGTAGGGGACCCGCTATGTTGTCAGACGCTGCGCCCAGACACTTCACAGAACTCGCTTAAGCTGGGTCATAATGACGTGAAGTCATCAATCCTCTGGCCTTTTTCTTAGTTTTCGAAAAGCCCTTTTACTGCAAAGTACCTTATGTGTCCAATTTTAATGACTCCTTTATTTGCTTGGATGCCAGTGACAGAATCACAATTCAAACCAGTCTTGGCAAAATCAGAGATTTATTAGCTCAACTGCAAAGAAAAACTAAGAAGCCAAACTGTGGGATGGGCAGAGATGCAGCCCGCCTTTATGACGGCGGGAGCCTGGAGAATGACTATCACCAGGGTTATCTTCTACAGGTTTTCCCTTTCTCTCTAGGTATTGGTTCATTCTTCTTCAATGTACCCCTGCTTTTCTCCACACTTAAGGGGAAACGTGGCCCTCCCTAAAGCACCTGAGCTTGACATTGTGTAGCTTCTAGATCAGGAGAGCTGACTAACGCCTCTTAACCTCAAGACCAAAAATCTCCCTAAGAAGGCCATTTGTGATGGACACAAAGCGCCAGTGGTAGGCATGGTGACTGGAGGCGAGCGCTTCCTGGGAGAAGGGGTCCGTGAGCAGCAGTTCCCTTAAGGCTCCCTACATTCATCTAGAAAGCATTTCTCTCCTTAGCGAATGCCTAGTTTAAATCCTAGCACATAGAGGCCTTCAGTAAATAGCTATGAATGTCAAGAGTAAAAAAGGCCGAGGCGAGGGGTGGGGGTGGGGGGTGGATTAAAAGACAGGAAGTGAGGAGAACAGACAAAAAGCCAGTCTGCCCATGATTCCAGTTAAAGTGGCATAGCTTCCCTGCAGGTGAGCTCACCACCTACAAAAGCATGTTGAGAGCCCAGGGGAAAGTCGCTCATGTGTGTTTAGAAGCACGGGTGACTTTACCCTCAGCTGACTCTCAGCTGGTGGGGAGCTCTGACCACACCGATTAGGTGCTTAAGCTACCAGTGTTTCCAGGCTTATTTTATCTTCCCCTGCAATAAAATATTTTTTTTTTCCTTTTGGCAGCTGCCATGAGAATCTCTCTTCCAGGGAGTGACCCACTTTCATCAGGCAAATGCTTTGATAAACCACTCAGGGGCTCAGGTCAGCCGGGCTGGGATTAGAGACGCAGGTGGGGCTGCGCTGCATGAGATAAGGAAAGTGACTTCTCTGTTCCGAAGGAGGGTAGGAGGGAGGTGGGGGAGAGGAAGAAGGGGAGACTGAGGAGCAGAGAGGAGACTCCATGTCAAGGGCACATTCAAAGAAGCTGGGGAGAAAAGAGACCCATGCCTGAGGGAGTGCGGTGCCCTGGGCTCTGCTGCGGGAGCACCACCCCCATGCCCGACCCCACGCATCCTTCGCAAACAGCAGCAGTTCTGTTCCCATGCACTCACAGGGGTGGCCTTCCTGGAGCAGCCTGGAAAGGGAAGAGATTCGTGTCCAGGTCAGGGTGGGGAATGTGAAGAGCCTGACCTCCTGGACAAGGGGGCAACACCTGGCCTGGGTTCCTGGCACCCGTATGTGAAAGGACCCCCACTCCAGGCCTTAGTTCACACCTGCGGGGAGCCCGGCAGGGCCCCAGTGCTGGTGTCCCAAGCTGAGGACTGCCGGCCTTCCCTCCCTGCTGCTCAAGGCGACCGGCTGAAGTGCTAGCAACAATTCCGTCTGGTAAGGGTAGCCCTGGTAAACAGGTCCCAGGTTCCTGTCGCTGCGCTGGTCTTCTGGCCTGAGGTCGTATCCTCTGTCTTCTCTCTCCTCCAGACACTGTGCTGTGCTTCCTCTCCCCCAGCTCCCACCTGCATCTGGTGAGCTCCTCGTTGGCCTTCAGATCTCACCCTCCACGTTCCTGTTTCTAAGGAGGCTTCCTCCAGCCTCCGACACTAGACCTATGCCCCTTTAATATGACCGTGATTTCCTGACTTATCTCCGGAAGCACCCTGATCATGTCGAATTAGAATTTTTACTTGCCGCTTCTCTGCCTGCCTCTCCCGCTAGACCGTGAGCTCGCCTGCCGTGTTGCCCACTGCAGCCCCTCCTGAAGCACAGCGCGGGCCCCATAGCAGCTGCTCAATAAACACTTGCAAATGTGTTGCATCAATAATCAAAGGCATAAGCCTCTGGGAAAACCATGCGCAGTTCTGTCCAGATGGGTCCTCTCCCTTCCTCAGCCCCAGGCCCCCCCGCTGCTCCCCATCAAAGTGATGCCGCCATGGGTCTGCTATCCACAGTGACTCTTCGAGCGCACCTGCCCATCGAGTCTAAGACCCCAGCCTCAGAAAGGCTGGGAGAAAGGGGCCGTTGAGAAGAAGCCTGACCCTTTGAATGCTGCAGGCACAAGTGCCCCTCAGGGCAGAGCTTGGGGACAGTGATCCAGTGAAACTCAGGTGGTGTTAGGAGAGTGAGCGTAGGAGGCAGAGGACTGACCAGGCCCCTGTAGCACTGGGTGAGGGGTGAGGGGTGAGGGGTGGGGAGGCTTCTCCTCTCTTCTGAGAGCCAAGGCAGTACACAGGTGAGGATGTTGGGGGAGCAAGAAAGAGGCCAGGCATGGGGAGAAGGAGAATTCAGCTTTATCTGAAATATTTTTACTTTTTCACAAGGAAAATTATCTCATGTAGTTCTTGAGTGATAAGAGGTAATAAAATTATCAGAAAGGAAGGGGGAAAGGCAGAAGTAAGAAAGTAAAGAAAGAAAAAAGAGAAAGACTGAGGCAGAGAAGAAAGAGAGGAAGAAAAGAAAGAAGGAAAATCTAAAAGAAAATAATTTAGTAGATTCAAGAGTATTCTAGAGTAGATTCACTCTGGAAATATTAACTGGGCACCTATTTTGTGCCAAAAGCTCTTACAGGCACTAGGTTGGGAAAATGGATACCGTAGAAAAGGTTCCCTCCTTCATGGACCTTCTGTTTAATAAAGGAGGTAGAAAATAAGTTTTAAGAAATAAATAACTTTATTCCAAATAGTGAGCAGTAAGAAAAATAAGAAGCTATCAGCATAAACGGAGAGAGAATGGTCACGTTATCTTTTACAGTATAAAAACCAACTGCCAGGGACCTCCCTGGTGGTCCAGTGGTTAAGAATCCTCCTTGCAACGCAGGGGTTGGTTGGATCCTCACTCAGGGGCATGCTGGGGGGCAGCAAAGCCCAGGTGCCACAGTGAAAGATCCCATGTGCTGCAACTAAAACCTGAAGCAGCAAAACAGGTAAATTTAGACATTTATATATCCTTAAAGAGTAATAATCATTAGGCTTTGCTCTTGACTCTCCACCTTGGGCTGGGCTCTGCGGGGACAGTGTCTCCGCATCACTCACTGTCACCGGGGCAGCTCCCGGTGGGCGGCTGGGTCACCCAGAGCTGCTCTCCCACGTCTGGAGATGACGCTGGCTGCAGCTCCCACCGTGACTGGGCCCATGGGCTGCAGCACCTTCTCGTGGCTTCTCGTCATGTCCTGAGCTTTCTCACAAAGTGGTGGGAAGGTCCCAAGAGCAAGGGACAGAGAGTGGCAGGGAGAGAAGGAGAGCGTGAGGCTCACAGTATATCACCTTTCCTAAGGCAGCCTCAGAGCTCATGGATTCCACTCACAGAAGTGAGTCACTAAGCTTGGCTGGTACTAGAGGGGAGAGGAATTAGTCTCCACCTTTCTATGAGAAGAACATCAAAGGATGTGTAGGCATTCACAGAGAGCCACATGGGAGGATAGCCTCTTATACTAGATGGTTAGTAAAGGGGGTGCTCCAGAATCATCAATCAGGATTCTCCAGAGAGACAGAGGGAAGAGATATACATATACCTATACATAGAAATTGACATAAACATATACATATGGGCTTCCCAGGTGGCACTAGTGATAAAGAACCTACCTGCCAATGCAAGAGAGATGTGGGTTCGATCCCTGGGTCAGGGAGATCCCTTGAAGGAGGGCATGACTCACTCCAGTATTCTTACCTGGAGAATCCCAAGGAGAGAGGAGCCTGGTGAGCTACAGTCCATAGGGTCACAAAGAGCTGGACACGACAGAATGACTGGCCCCTCCCACACACACACACACACACACACATATATATACACAAACATATAAATATATGCATATTTATATTTATCATATAGTTATATTTATTGTATATATTTATATTACACATGCATACACACATACATAGGAAGAGATATTTATTTCAAGGATTGAAAGTGAAAGAAAGTGAATTCACTCAGTTATGTCCAGCTCATTGCGACCCCATGGACTGTAGCCTGCCAGGCTCCTCAGTTCATGAGATTTTCCAGGCAAGAATACTGGAGTGGGCTGCCATTTCCTTTTCCAGGGGATCTTCCCCAACCAGGGATCTAACCTGGGTCTCGCACACTGCAGGAAGACTCTTTACCGTCTGAGCTATGAGGGAAGCCTTTTTCAAGGATTGGCACATGCAATTATGCCAATTATGCCCACTGCGTGAAGTGGCAAGTCTGAAGCCCACAGGGCAGCTGTTCGCTGGATACTCAGGCGGGCCTTGAATAGTTGGAAACCACTGGAAGATTGTGCAGGGTAGTGCCGTTCTGATTCACCCCATGCAGAGAGGGTGCAGGTTGGAGGAGGCGGCCCAGAGTCATCAGCTCCTGAATCAGGAGTCTGGAGGGAGTGGACGAAGGGGCACAGGGCAGGGCAGCCGGTGCTTGCCAGGCCAGCTGAACAAGCAGTGTCAGCTGTGAGACCAACATGAAGACAGCAAAATGGGGCTCCTGTTCTAAGAAAGTCAGGTCTGAGATGGAAGCTGCTCAACCAGTTTGAATCAGAATAGTTGGAGAGTCAGGACAGGCTTGACCCGTGGGCCCAGGGCTGCACTGCCATCTGAAAGGCTTGGCTCAGTGGGTGATACCGAAACCATGGGGGTGGGGGGGAGGGAGGGTTTGTTGGCTGACCCAGGAAGAGAGGAGAGAGACCACAGCGCTCTCTGTGACCAGCTCCTTCCAATCATCTAGTCACGACCACCAGAGCAGGGATTCGGGGAGCTGAAAAAACAAACGGAAAACAGATTGAAAAGAATACTTCTCTGTTCTGTCTCCCGAAAAGGCCACAAATGCGCTGAGATGTTAGGCAGCCCAGGAGACAGCTGGGAGGCGGTCGACATGCATTACTTATAAGACTCCGCTGAAATGTAAATTGGGGTGAGTTTATTGGCTCCCTTGGTCTTAAATGGAATCATGAAGTATTCATCGGGCCTTGCCAAGGCCTTTTCAGATCTGGAGCTCCGAGAGAAATATGTAGCATGCTAAGGTTACATTAATAAAAAATAAATAAATCCGTGTCCAGGAAACTCGTGCTTGTGCACTCTAAAACTGCCCATTCTGTAGATATTAATGTTTAATGTGTTTGTAAAAAGCAGTCGGCTTTGCAGAGCACAGCAACAAAAACATCCCGCCATCCTCTGTACTTAACATCTCAGCGCGGTGCCTAAGTGCCCGGGTGGAGGTGTTCTGAGCAGTGTCTCGCAGAGACACATTAAAAAGTTGCTTCGCTAAGAGGAAACGTGCTTGCTCGCTGCTAAGGCGAGTTAGAGTCAAACTTTCACCCACAGCTCGCCCTGCTCAGGAGAAAGACTGAGAAAGGGATGTTCGCAGACTGAATCCATAATGACCAGACACTCTTTAAGGAAAGATCACGGCATTCAAATCAACAGAGTTTGTTTTATAGGGGAAAAAACATCTGATAAACACTCAACTCGGAGAAGCAAAAATACTTTCTGGCTTCAGGCCACTTGTACCATCCTAGGTGTTTCCTAGAAATTTCTAGAAAGAGCACAGTGATCAATCTGACCCATCGCTTTCTTAGGCTGCCAGACAGCAGGCTACACATCAGAGCAGCAGTGCTTGGTAGCTGTTTTGTTTTGCTTGGGATCTCAAGTCAGCGCAGAAAAATCTCTGCTTCTCCTAAAACTGATCTGCAGTCAGAAAACAGCTCCTAGCCCCGCCAGCCAAACCTCAGCCTCCCCACGTGCCTCTGGGTTACTTTTCATCCGGAGGCACCACTTGGAACCAAACAGTGAAATGAGAAAGGGCTGATGCAGAGAACAAAGCTGACCACCCAGGAACAGGAATGTATGATATACTCAAATCCAGCATCAGGCACCCCCTACCTTGCTGCTCACTGGCCAGCCAACTCAGCCAGCATCTGCAAAAAAGGAATGTGGAAAGCGGATCAAGGTTGTCATTCTCCTTCGCCTCCACATCCTGGCAGTCAGCCAGCCCAGCAGACCCATCCCTGAAGTCAGGAACCAAGCCTGCAGAGAGAACATGGGGGCCCTAACTGCTTGAGAAATGCTGAGAGACACTGGGAGGTCTGCTTCTTACCCTGAGTGAGGGAGCCTGGCTTACAACCCTCCCAAGGAGGCTCTGCTTGTCACAGCCTGCATTGTGTGTTGAGCTGTGTCTCCCAAAAAGACACACTGAAGCTCTAACCCCTGGTTCTTGGACTTAGTGGTGACTTTGACTTGAGGATTAGAATAATGATGTTAATGATGGTTAATAATATTCTCTTCATCTGATTTAAAAAGGATCCTTAGCTTACTTCAGTGTTTTAGTGCAACTGAGTATTTGAGGCTTAAACTCAGAAATGTATGTTCAAGAAACGTCTTTTCTCAAGACACTAGGAACATAACACACAGCATTAACGTGGAGCAGGCGAGTGTCTGCTTTGGGATTAACAAGGGATTTTCTGCACAGGAGAGGCGAAGGTCTGCAGGCGCATCGGAGCCTGAGTGTCTCCCTAAAAGATGTTGAAATCCTCACCTGAAATAGCTGTGAATAAAGGCAGTGCTGTGACTGCGACCTCGCTGCTGCTGCTCAGTCGCTCAGTCGTGTCTGCCTCTGCGACCCCATGGACTGCAGCCTGCCAGGCTCCCCTGTCCTTCACTATCTCCGGGAGCTTGCTCAAACTCATGTCCATTGAGTCAGTGATGCCATCCAACCATCTCATCCTCTGTCGCCCCCTTCTCCTGCCCTTAGTCTTTCCCAATATCAGGATCTTTTCCAATGAGTCAGCTCTTCGAATCAGGTGGCTTAAGTATTGGAGTTACAGCATCAGTCCTTCCAATGAATAGTCAGGGTTGATTTCCTTTAGGATTGACTAATTTGATCTCCTTGCTCTGACTTTCCTTGGGAAACAGAATCATTGCAGGCGTAATCAAGCTAAGATGTTGTCATCCTGGATTTGAGTGGGCCTTCCTCCAATGACTAGTGGCCTAATAAAGACAGATAGATTTGGTGGCACTCAGAAACATGGAAAAGACCACTTGAAGAGAGCGGCAGAGCTGACATTGTGCTGCCAGAGCCAGAGAACACGCAGGGCTGTGGGAGCCACCAGGAAGTGGAGGAGGTGTGGAAAGCTACCCAGGGCCTTCAAGAAACCACGGCTGCTCACACCTTGACTTCAGACCTCTGGCCTCCAGAACAGTGAGAAAATGCATGTCTGCTGTTTTAACCTCCCAGTTCGTGGTAATTTATGCAGCAGCCAGCCCTAGGAAATGAGTACACCCCAAGACACATGGTTGTGCAGAGGGGTAAGCAACAAAGATCTTGGTGCCAGTGCTGGCAGGAACCCTGGGATAAGAATGGGGTGTCCACACCTGGCCCCAAAGGGGCTTCCCAAAGCAAAGCACTGAAGCTGCCTACAGAATGCCACCTGGGCAGGATGTAGTCAGGGCACAACCTGTTCAGGTGGAAAGCAAACCACAAACAGACCGCCTGGGAGATTCTTATAGCATGTTCCATCAGAAAGAGACACATTTATAAACGAGGATACTGAGGTCCCAGGAGGGGCAGTGATTGGCCCGAAGTCATACTGCTGGATAGAACGAGTCCAGATCCAGAACTCAGGTCCTGGTGCACCTGTAGGCCCTCTCCCCTCCATACACAATCCTCTGTCAACCCTACAGCAGGGACTCGCCAGGAACCACGGTAATGCTCTGCATGAATGCCAACAAAAGGAGACGTTTCTTAAACATAAATTTGAATACAAGCTTTAAACACTCCGTTGCACTAAAGCACTGCAGTAGGCAAAGTGTCCATCTTAACCAGGTAAAGGGACTATTGTTATTATCATTTTAATATTCAAGTCAAAATTATCAGTAAGCCCAAGAATGCCACTTTCCTCCCATGTCCAGTTTCAAGGAAACAACCCACAGAAATTGGATCACAGTTTCAGCTAAATACATATTTAATTCCTTATGTATTTTTTATATTTTGCTTTGTGCAGGACTATTTACCTAGTTAATGATGAAGTGAAATCCATTGTCACCAAGTTAATGAGTTTTCCTTACTCAGTCTTGAAGTGCCCCCTAGTGAAATGTTTTTGTATTTAACAAGCTGAGAAACTGCTGCAGAGATTTTCATAGAGCTGAAGAGAATTTTAGAAAGAAATAGGTGCAACAGTGGAGGTGAGGGGAATTGTTCCCTTGTTTCTAGGAGATTTGAACATGACTGTTTTCAAATCTAGTTGGTAGCCCATTTCTGTTGATATACTCTCACTCACGTGGAGTGCCTGCCAGACTGGTCCCTGAGACAGGCAGATTTCATCCACAAAGATTCCACCGGAGAAATTTTGCAAGCCTGCTTGCACCTAGGCAGAGGGAACAGCCAGCCCAGTTCAATACTGTGACCACAGAGGAGCTGGAGATTCAGCCAGTCACCCGAGCCGTTGCTGTGAAACTTCTGTCAATTTTGTGCCTGAGCGATTTTAGGAAGCATCTTTTCAGGATAGGAAACTGAGCGTTGTCCTTTGGTTATTTAAAGTCTAGCAAATTTGTATCAAAAATAGCATTTGATGGGGGTCATGCATGTGTGGAGGTGAGGATCTATGGGGTCTCTGTAATAAAAAATAAAGTGTATTAGTTAAATTTTTTTTTTTAATGTAACCCGCAGCACTTGGTAAAGGAAAGAAATCATTCAAAGAACTAAACATCAGAGAGGCAACTAAACATCAGCTTCATCCAATCAACAGTTTACAACCCAACCCGTGCATCAGAGTCAGCTAGAGGGTTTTTTAAAATACTCATTCTCTATCACCACCCTCAGAGTTTCAAATCTGATTGGTTTAGGGTGGAGTAGGCATCAGTCTTCTTTCAAAAGTCTCCCCAAAGCAAGGCTATGTTCAGGCAAGACTAAAGAACCCTGACTGAGATGATGGCCATTGCTGACTCTAGATCTCACCAAGGCACCTTCTGGCTGGTGATCTGGGTTCTCTTGGGGTCCACCCACTACAGGCAGGGGGATAGGAGAGCCTCACCATGCAGAAGGAATGGGCCTGCAGGTTCCTTGCCCCCTGGACCCTTGTAGCAAGTCAGTAAAGCAGCATCTGCGTCTGGATTGGCTTCCCTGATGAGTGGCTCACGGGGTGATTCAGGTCCCCACATCCACTCAGATTATTAGAGTGATTTCATTACCTGAAATGTGCCACAAAGCAACCTACACCCCAACCAGACTGTGGTGCTGCTGTGGGGGGGCAGAGTGTCCCCTCTAGGCATGGACTTGGGCACCTGATGAGCTGGCAATATCACCAAGGAAGGCTTCTATAAAATACAGATTCCTAGGCCTGCCCCCAAGCTTCTAAATCCATCTCCAGAGAGAGGACGGAGGAGTTTGGATTTATTAACGCTCCCTGGGTTATTCAGATGTGTTTCCAGGTACAGAAGCTACTAATATATGAGAAAGTGAGTCCAAGTTTCAAATCAGGGAATTCTGAGTTCAAGCCCCAGTTTTGCCCTAGTTATGGCTGAGCTTAAGTTGTTGACCTCTCTGAGACTCAGTCTCTCTGTCAAAGACAAATGCCTTCCCTCATAGGGTGGGAGTAAGACTGAAATTTAAGAGTGTGTGTAGGTATCTGGCCCCACATGCAGGGGAGCTCAGTCAACAGCAACAGTGCATTGACCACGCTTCCAGCAACTCAGAATAAGACTCTAGACTTAACTTTTCTTAAGTTGTTTTCTCATAAAATAGGGGTAGTAATAATAAACAACATAGTTCTTTTGAGGATCAAATGAGTTAATTCATGGAGAGCAAAACTCTTGGAACTCTCCTAGGATATAGTCAGTGCTCAGCAATGACTGAGTGCATAATAAGCTGGTTCTTACTATGTCCAGCTTCTGTATCTTTGTTCATTTCATTAACCCCATTTTTAAGGCCAAATGAGTATCCCACCTCTTCTGCTCCCAGGGAGCCACAAGAAATCATCAAATGCAGTGGGATAACCTGAGTCTTTGGAAGCCAGTGGTCCCGGGGCAGGGGATATCACAGGACCTCTTGACATCATCCAATGGCCCCATGTGAATATACCACCCCTCCCAAAGCCCAAGAAAATGTGAACCCAAAGGTTGATGGGAAGGGACATCCAGCTGGGAGAGGGGGATCCAGGCAGACTCCTCACCTGTTGCAGAGCAAACCTAACACTCCTCCAAGTGACCTCTCCTAGCGTCAGTGACACTCATCCTTATGCCTGAGAGCAGCTCTTCTTTTCCCATTGGACAGAGATGAGCAACACTGTGCTCAGACAGCTTGACACTCGTGACCCCTTTGCTTAGCCCACAAGGGCTCCACCATAGCCTGGGCACTGCTTGTAGGAGTAAATGCTCTGGGAAAATCACTGGCTCCCATAGGACACTGTAAAAACCTATAGGACTGTACAACAGAGTGTTGTTTGTTGTTTAGTTGCTAAGTTGTCAACTCTGCAACCCCATAGACTGTGGCCTGCCAAGCTTCTCTGTCCATGGAATTTTCCAGGCAAGAATACTGGAGTGGGTTGTCATTTCCTTCTCCAGGGCATCTTCTTGACCAAGGAATCCAACCCAAATCTCCTGCACTAATGGGCAGATTCTTTACCACTGAGCCCACTAGGGAGCCCAACAACACAGTGACCTCAATGTAAAATACGGACTTTAGTTAACTGGTTCAACAATTGTAATAAATGTAGCACATTAATGCAGGAAGTTAATCTTAGGGGAAACTGGTGGGTATGGGACAGGGAATGGAGTCTGTGAGAAGTTGCTGTACTTTCTGCGTAGTTTTTCTATAATCCTAAAAGTGCTCCAAGAAATAAAGTCTATTAATAATAATAATAAAGTCACCCTGTGAATCTCCCTTGTGTCAACCACAAATCAGCACTTGCCGTGGGCTTGCCATCTACCTCTATAAGGATTAAATCATGCGCTGCTGCAGCTGCGGACCTCCAACACCCGCTGAAGGTGTGGAGAGTGGAACTGAGGCCCTCTGTGCTCCTGGAAAACCAGCAGGACGGGTCTTTAGATAGTCAGATATTCTCAGGAGCTGATTTTATGAACCCAATTCTTATATCTCCTCATATCTAGAAAAGCACTAAAATCCTTCAGGGTGACAATTGTTTCTCATGACTAGCAAACGCTTCATGAGACCAGCAGAAACTTTCTACAAAAAATTTGTGCTTGATTGCATGTACTCCCCCTTTGCCAAAATCACATATCTCCTGTCCTTTCCCCACTACCTCTTTGGAGCAGTTTCTCAGAACTACCTGAGGTGCTGGCTCCCAGGCTGCAGTCCTCATGTGCAGGAGTGCAAAGTTGTTTCAGTCGTGTCCAGATCTTTGTGACCGTATGGACCAGACCATTGGGGAAGGCAATGGCACCCCACTCCAGTACTCTTGCCTGGAAAATCCCACGGACGCAGGAGCCTGGTGGGCTGCAGTCCGTGGGGTCGCGAAAAGTCAGACACGACTGAGCAATTTCACGTTCACTTTTCACTTTCATGCATTGGAGAAGGAAATGGCAACCCACTCCAGTGTTCTTGCCTGGAGAATCCCTGGGACGAGGGAGCCTGGTGGGCTGCCATCTATGGGGTCACAGAGTCGGACACGACTGAAGCGACTCTGCAGCAGCAGCAGGACCAGACCGTGGCTCCTCTCATATTGCCCCAGATAAACTTAACTCACAACTCTCACACTGCGCCTTTTCTTTTTTTTTAGTTGACACTTGGAATGAAAGAAATAAAGCCTAAACCACCACAGTGAGAACCAATCAAACATCAGCCTGGAAAATCTAATCATCTCTGTGCCTCCCAGGCCCCAGTGTGGTGACTCCTCAACCAGGCCACCAGCCGCAAGTACCAAGTTCCCAAGGTAGAGCTGCCAGCACTCCGCCCCTGCCATCAGAGCACCTGTGGCCCCTCCTTAATCACAAAGAGCTTGCTACCTTCCCTCAAAGCTCATATTCAAGTGTAAATGAACCAGCCCAGTGGAGATCCCAGGTCGGGGTTTTGATTTTTACATCCCAGCTGCTCCCAAGGACTGAAAATTATTTGCTCACAAAGGTGAATCCTTTCTCCTGGGCTGCTTCTGCCAGCAACATTCCCCTCGCCTGCTCCCTGATGAATGTGTGCTGCGGACCACAGGCGGAAATTCTGCACGCCCCACTGGGCCAGTCACCAGGAAATCTATCCAGGGCTGATGAGAGCTACATCTGCCCACCCCGACTTAGCCAATTTGTCTGCCTGAAAGAAAAAAATTACATCGAAAAAAATGTCCAATTTTAAGGCAGAGGTTGTTTTTTTCATTACTGTGAATATTTAGTATAAAGGAGTATTTATCACCCTTTGCTGACTGCATTCCCCTCTGTTTGCTAAAAATAAGGAGCCCAATATTCTCGTTATCCTGAAGGTGGTTAAACTTGTGCTAGCAAAGATGCCAGGGGACTAAGTTGCACCCAGGAGTATATCAGGGGCACAGCCAGGTGAAATGCTTATATAGTGTTCCCAACAGGCACCTTGACAAAAGCAAAACAATGACCATAGACCACAATAATGAAGGAAGAAAGAAGATACGTTGGTTTAAAAAAATAATAATAAAAGCATCCTTAATGTAAAAGTTTCCCTCTGTTCAGGACACCAAAAGGAATATTTCCTAGAAGTTGAACCTGCTCTTTTAACCTTTGCATTATCCTCTCACCCACTCCTTGCCCTATTCCCCTCACGTAATGGGTATAGAGTTCCCCGATTCCCCTGCTCAGTGTGTATCTTGACAAGAAAACTCCCCCTGATTACCACTCCCTCTCCCCATCTATCTCCTGGAGGAGCATAGCACCCAGCTCAGATCCTGGCCTGAGATTTGTTGACAGAGAAAAGAAAGACAGGCAACACTAACCCCCATTCACAGAGGGCAAGGAGAGACCAGAGAAAGAGGCAACCCACCCCAGACAGGTAGGTGACAGTTTTAATAAGCAAGGGAACTTATATAGGAGACTTGACTGGATGCCACAAGTTGAATAGATCTCAGTACCCCTCCCCACCGCAATCAGAATTTTAAGTTTATCTAGAGGCCTTAACGGGATTCAGTCACATGTATCATAAAGATGGCCTCAGCATTACTTTGCTCTCTCAAGGCTGCATCTTTGCAAAGGGCTTCCACTGTGAGAACAGTGAGCAGGAAGTACATTCCGCAGACGGGTCCAGCTAGTGAGGTCCAACCTGCAATTATGTTCTCTTCATGACCTCCTCCAACACTGTAAGTGATCCAGCTGTGGTAACAGCCCGGGAAAGGAACAGAGAGACAGATACAACCAAGAAGACTGATCTGACTCTCCATCCTACGATCCTGCCACAGCGTGGCTCTGCGGCTGCTGGCAGGGGCTTCATGGTGCGATAACCCAGCTATTGGCTGGTGCACGGAGATCAGCCCAGATTAGCAGGCAACATCTAGCCTGTGCTCAATAGGGCTTCAGCCCTGTTCCAATTCCTTGCATACATATATGAAACGAAAGTTTCTCAGTTTGCAAGAAACCTCAGAACTGGGAAAGAATGGTGATGCTTATATACTGTGAATGGAAAAATGCCACTAACGGTACACTTCAGTTAAAATGCTAAATTTTCTGTTCTGCATATTTTGCCACAATTTTTCCTTGTTTAAGAAAACATGACATGCATTAACTTCTAACAGCATTTGACTCCCTTCCAAGTTACTTTTTGTCCCATAATTCTTCTCCAGTCCCTTCTTTTGCCTGAGAAGAGGGATTTCTGAAGGAGAAGCAGTTGGCTTCTCACCCAGGTGCCTCTTACCCTATTTTCAGTCATCAAGCCGCTAGAAAGATGAACTGGGCTAGATAAATAATGATGACAGGAACCTCTTGACTTTCTTTTTAAAATGTTTGTAACCTGCTTCTTCTGCTAATATACCACAGACATTTTTCCTGTCCCTTCACTATGATCTTCAACATCTGCAGAGTATTCCATCTCTGGTTGCTTCATCTTCATAAGAGCACTGCAGTGAACCTCACCCTACGTACACCTTTGCGCCCTCCTCCAAATATGTTCAAGGTTTTTTTGTTTTGTTTTGTATAGAATTCACAGATAGAGCCACCTCCTTTGCCCCCACACTGCCCTCCAACAGGCTCACTCTACCCAGCAGACGATCCTGGGAGACCATCCCAGTATTTCTCATCAACCTGACAAGATCTTCACTGGCAAATGTATTCATTTCTTTAGAGGGCATTTGCGGATCTTCATTTGCAATTTTAAGCACTCATTCAGATAGCATTTACAGACGTTGTCCTAAGATGCTGGCATTAAACCAGGGCATGGGTGAGGAAGGTAAACCCAATATTTGATCAAAGAGAAAAGGAAGAAACACCTCAGAAGAGGCTCCCTCAGCACACTGGACAGCTCTTTCCTAAGCAATAAATTCGTCTGAGAACTGTACTTAGCTTGAACCATTTTTCAAGCTCATTCTCTTTTAAAAAGAAAACGGTAGGGGACGTGTGTTTCATGGCATGAGATAGCTGCACAAGGTTTGTGCTTCGTTTTGCTCAGTATTAATCTCCACAGTCAAGTCGACGCTGCTTTCGCTGAGTCAGCGCCGTTCCTTTAAGTGACCTGATTCTGTAATTCCATTATTAATATTATGAAAATGGCTTTCCTCTACACTATTTTGTGCTATCAATGGAAAACCACAGTTCCAAAATGCATTAGCCGTTGCCGGCTCCGGCAAGATTATTTGCATCAATATAAACCGAGTTAATCATCGGCCTATTTGAATAATCAGTCACGTGGCCCACGCACCTGCCTGGGTCTCAGCCGCACCTCCCCCGCCCAGAGCCCGCAATTTCATTTGGGTGCCGCGTTCTCCTAAGCGCTGCAAATTTTGCGGCTCGCTATCGTCCCGACATCTTGCCATTTGCTTTGCCATTTTTCCTCTCCTTCCCCGACAGCGATGTAAGCCTGTGCCCAGCCCTGTAATCAGCAGGTCGTGTTAAAACAGATAAGAGGAAGGACAGAAAGAAACGTTCACTGGGGGGGGAGGGGGGGTTCTGAAAGAATAATTGTCAGAATAGCAAAGACACCTCTTATTTTTCACAATATTAAATTGCCGTTGGTATCTTAGGCCTTGAGGTAAATACAGTTTACTGATTTACCATTTGCAAAACCAAAATTAAGGCAGGAGGGGATGAGGGTGGGGAGAGTGGCACATTAGATGCTAATTAGGGGCTTTTGATACTTTTCAGTCTAGGTGGTTTCCCTTTCCTGAGCCTTTCTGGATTGTCATGGATTTCCCACCAAAGATGTCCTTGGCCTTGGCAGAAAATTAGGGAGTTGGAGGCTGCTGAGAAAAAGGGAAGGAACCAAGAAATCTCTACAAATGCAAATCAAGTCGCTTTCCTCCGGATAAAAGCACAAGGCAGCACTGAAGCCGCGCAGTGGGAGCCCACAAGCCGCCCCAGTCCATCTGCATGCCCCACCACAGCCCCGGTGCCTCCCCTTTCCTCCATGGGAGTTTCGTCCTCTCCTAACTCTCCCTCCTCCTTCCTCTGTAAGGCTCCACCCTCTGTAATGTTCTTCCTTCCCATTTCAGATGATGTCACTTCCTCTGACAAGCTTTCCCTGGTACCTCCAAAAGGTTGTGGCACCATTTTCTTGAGGACTTTACATGTTCCCTTTGTAACATGCTTCATGCTCCTAAGATTGGTTCACCAATCTGTAGTAGGTTGAATGGTGGCCCCCCAAAAGTTGTATTCATGTCTTAATCTCTGGTTCCTATAAATGTGACCTTATTTAGAAGAAGGGGTTTTGCAGGTATAATTAAGTTAAGGAACTGGAGATGAGATCAGCCTGGATTATCCAGACGGGCCCTACATCCGATGACAAGTGTGCTTACAAGAGACACTCAGAGGAGAGAATACTGAGAGAGGAGGAGAGACCAGGTGCAGTCAGAAACAGGGATGTGGCTGTAACCCAAGGGATTTTTGGAGGCACCCAAGGAATTTTTGGAGGCACCAGAAGCTGGAAGAGGCAAAGAAGGATTCTCCCCTAGAGTCTTTAGATGGAGTGAAGACTCTGACACTTTTTTTTGGATTTCTGCCCTCCAGAACTGCAAGAGAATAAATTTCTGTTGTTTTAAGTGACCATGTTTGTATTAAGAGTACTTGTTAGGGCAGCCACAGGAGCAGACCATAAGCTCCCTGAGGTCAGGCCCTGTGTCTGTAACACTCATCAGTCCCTACAGAGCACATACCCAGTATGCAGCATAGGTCAATATATGCTTAATAAATGAGTGAATGAATGAATTAATCAATGGACAAATGAAGGGCACAATAGTATAGGAAGAAATATTTTTCTTCAGTATGAGCCTCCAGCTTTCATCTATCTAAATACCCTATTGGAAAGGGTCCTTTGTTAGTGATGGAGACTAATCAAAGCTATGTGGCCATGTCTGAAGTATAGAAATGTAGCCAAGCCTCAGGGGACTCAAAAGGAAAAACTGGGAAACGGTCACCACCATCTTCCATCACAGCCCCACCCACAAAGCTATTTCCTCCTTCTCTTTGTAGCACAGCTGTCTCCATTTCTGCTTGGGGAAATCCACCCACATCTCCTTCAGGGCAGTCTAGCTACTTTAAAGAGTGATCTCTTTCTCCACCCTAACTGTTTTCTCAGGGAAGTTCTATGATGAGCCAACCTAGAATCAAATGCCCACCTTTATCAGTCAGAGGCAAGGGGCAAACATGGCTATAAGGAGTCACCTACCTTTGCAATTCTTAGAGCAGAGGGCCGAGCAGATAACCCAGGAGGTTCCTACGGCAGCCACCCCGAGTTTATCCTATACTGTCTAAAGCATCTGAATGACTCAGCATCTCTGGAGCTGCCACATCCTCACTGGCTGCCAGTCTTGTGAATGGACAACCAGTCAGTGCACAAGAGTGGATTTTGAAGGTCTGACCCGGCTCAGTCCTAAAGCTCCCAGATTCGTATGTGTTCGCCTTGAAAAGTACTAAGAGTGAAGTCAGTCCCATGAGTATATGCCAGAGACTCAGGCTCTTGCTGAAATGATTATACTACAGGGGAAAGCCACATTAAAAAAAAAAAAAAATCCCACAGTAAGAACAAAACTACTTAGAGGCACTTATCATAATGAAGCAACATTAAATTACAACAAATAAATATCCTCTAGAAAGACCTTCTGCAGATAAAAAGCTCCAACTGGCAGAGGAAGGCCAGGAGCGTCAGCACTGGAAGGAGAAATAGTTGTCTGATTCAATGGGCTCACTTGACTGATGTTAATCAGCCTCAAGGGGGAAAGGAAAGTGCCCCCATCTCACTATCAGCCCTGAGAAAGCCCTGGTTAGGATTAGCCCATCCCAGTCCCTGAGTAGCGCTACTGTTATCTCCTCTCCCCTCCTGCAACATAAGTAAAGCCAAGAGAAGGAGTAAATAAAGCAGGTCAAGGAAAAGAAAACACAGACACAAAGGGAAAGGCAAACAGACTCAACCAAACAAATCAGAATGTGGTGGTGAAAGAATAATATCCCTCTTCTCTCTGGGACTGGGCTTCCCTAGTGGCTCAGATGGTAAAGAACCTGCCTGCAATGCATGAGAGCCGAGTTCCACCCCCTGGTCAAAAAGATCCCCTGGGGAAGGGAATGGCTACCCACTCCAGGAGGAATTCTCTCTTGCCTGGAGAATTTCATCAACAGAGGGGCCTGGTGGGCTATAGTCCATGGGGTCTCAAAAGAGTTGGACATGACTAAGCAGTTAACACCTTCACTTTTCTCTCTGAAACTAGCCTGGGATATAGTAAATGCTCAGTGAATCACAGTTAATGAATTGCTGGTTCACAGTCAAGCTCATCATTTACAAACAAAAAAGTCTCTCTCAAAAGGACAACAGCCAGCTACAAGAACAGCCCATAAGATTATTTTCTCACTGCTTCTTTCACAAAACAATTTTCCTCATTTGTGTGTGAAGATTAACCAACTCTTGATGGGCAGAGAGGTGAGATTTTTATTCCTAACCCCCACTCAGTGCTGGAATTCATAGTGATTTAGGAAAAGCACTTATAGGAAGTTTACCATCTCTTTGCCAAGATCTCCAGTCTTCAACATGTAGGCCCCAACAGGCCTAGGGAGAGGAGCTCCCAAGCCCTCCCCTCTTGAAACTTACATTTTTGTGACTGTGAGAATGTAACTTTTAATGAGATATATGTATTTGAGGCTTCTCTGGTGGCTCAGACAGTAAAGAATCTGTCTGCAACACAGAAGATCCAGGTTCCACCCCTGAGTCAGAAAGATCCCTTGGAGAAGGGAGTGGCAACCCACGCCAGTATTCTTGCCTGGAGAATTCCATGGACAAAGGAGCCTTGTGGGCTACAGTACATGGGGTTGCAAAAGACTCAGACACAACTGAGTGATAACACTTTCACTGTCTTTCCTATCAATCCCCAAACCCTTGGAATTTTCTATGATGAGAGGAATAAACATAACTTTTCATTTGGATGAGGTGACTTTGGAAATCACCTAGACCAGGGGCTAGGTGATTGACCAACCACCTAGAGGAACCAACCACTGATTAGAGAACTGGAAACTTCAGTCCCAGCCAGACCTCTGGGGAGGATGAATTCAGTCACCAATGGCCAATAATTTAAAGAGCCATGGCTACATAATGAAGCCTCCATAAAAGCCCAATAGGGTGGGGTTCCGAGAGTTTCTAGATCAGTGAACATGTGGAGATCTGGGCAGAAGGCATTAAAGCTCAGCAACCCCTCTTCATGCCTTGCCCTGGGCATCTATTCCAGCTAGCAGTTCCTGAATTCTGCTGCTGCTGCTGCTGCTGCTGCTGCTGCTAAGTCACTTCAGTCGTGTCCAACTCTGTGCAACCCCATAGATGGTAGCCCACCAGGCTCCGCCATCCCTGGGATTCTCCAGGCAAGAACACTGGAATGGGTTGCCATTTCCTCCTCCAATGCATGAAAGTGAAAAGTGAAAGTGAAGTCGCTCAGTCATGTCTGACCCTCAGCGACCCCATGGACTGCAGCCTACCAGGCTCCTCTGTCCATGGGATTTTCCAGGAAGAGTACTGGAGTGGATTCTATCTCTTTTTAATAAAATGCTGATCTAGCAAGTATAATGTTTCTCTGAGCTCCTTGAGCCACTCTAGCAAGTTAATTGAGCCCAAAGACAGCGTCAGGAGAACCTGTATCTATATGGGCACATCAGAAGCGTCTGAACGGGGAGCGAATGCAAGTTTTGTGGGTCTGAGTTTCTAACCTGTGGAATCTGATGCCATTTCTTCAGTGTTAGAATTTAGTTGGAGTGTAGGACACCCAGCTGGTATCTGAGAATTGCTTGGTGTTAAAAAAAAAAAAAAAGAAAGAAATCACACATTGGACTTGGGAATAAAACTTATAGTGACCTTCCTCTAGGAAGTTTAGGTGGAGTCTTCAGAGCAGAGGAACAGTTGTTCCACTTTAGTGGAATTAAAATAAAGACAAATCCCTCAAGCCTGTTCTAGCTGGCTGGTGCCACTGGAGTCAGGAGTTGTTCAGTTGAGTTGAGCAAACTGGTGAGCAGCACTGGCCAGATGTATACACGAACTGGAAACCATGCCCATGGAGATTCACACTCGCCCTCTGCTTCTGTATGTTCTGTCAGCAGATGGAGAACCTACGGATAAGGCAGGTGGCAACTGTACTAGGCCTTTTTATTGAAGGGTCTTCAGTGTCCAAAGATTTTGTTATCAGTGGGAGGAAAGAGGAGCCCTGTAACCAGTCCCTCCCTGGATGCTAAGAGATAACCATACACCCTTTCTTGCCAATGAGAAGTTATAACTGTCACCTCCAGTCACCAGATCCTTTTGGTGCACATCAGTTTCACTGTTCTCTAACCAAGCTGCCTTCTCTTCTCTTCCAGTTTTCCACTGGGAGGAACTTGTGGGTTGAACATCAGAAAACCAGTTCCTTCCCAAAACCTAAACAAGACAAGAGCTAAGCTCTTGTGCCCCATCTTGTGCCCCTAGTTTGCATGTCTAGGGGCCAAGGCTGCAAGTGTGGAGACCACAAGGAGAATCGCACGATCAGGTCCCGTCCTGCCTCATTTTGCACAGATGCTCGTTAGAATTGGACTTGAAGTGCACAAAACAGGACGTTGCCATCAATGTCTTGTCAGGCGCCCTGGAAAGAGCCCCCTCACTCTGATATTTTGCTCCTCAATTCCTGGGTCCCATCCACTGACAGCTTCTTTTAATTAAATCACCAAAGCATATTACAGAGGTTCTTAACATTGAAAGAGAGAGAACCCTGAGAGAAAGAGAAACAAAACAGATATATCTTGATGAGCAAAGAAAAGAAGGACCAGAGAAAAGAGGCCAGCAGCCATGTGAGCAGCCAGGACTAGGGGTGGGATGATGTTATGAGTCTTCAGTTCAGTTCAGTCGCTCAGTCGTGTCCGACTCTTTGCAACCCCATGAAACACAGCACGCCAGGCCTCTCTGTTCATTAGCATCTCTCGGAGTTCACTCAGACTCATGTCCATCGAGTCTGTGATGCCATCCAGCCATCTCATCCTCAGTCATCCCCTTCTCCTCCTGCCCCCAATCCATCCCAGCATCAGAGTCTTTTCCAATGAGTCAACTCTTCGCATGAGGTGGCCAAAGTACTAGAGTTTCAGCTTTAGCATCATTCCTTCCAAAGAAATCCCAGGGCTGATCTCCTTCAGAATAGACTGGTTGGATCTCCTTGCAGTCCAAGGGACTCTCAAGAGTTATGAGTCTACCCCAAGGCAAATCGAAGAGTCTGGGTGTCAAGAGACTTCCTCTGTGCTGTGTTGAATGGAGGTTATCACATCTGGCAGCCCTGGAAGGACCACCCCCAGGGGAAGAGATATATAGAATATGAGAATTACTAGAAACCTCTGAGCCTCCACGGCCTCTGTGACAGGCAGCCATGGCAGGAGGTGACTCTGTTTGGTGACTTCCATAAGGCCTTTCATTCTGTTTTCCCTGCAATCCAGTGAGCAGAGCTCCTGTTATCCCCACTTTAGAGACTAAAAATAGTATCAGGAGAGCTTTATAGTTTGCAATCTCACTGATTCCGTGTGGTCAACGTCCTGTTTGACAAAAGGAAAGCACTTTCACTTTTTTGCTATCCATAATAAGAAGACAGAAAATGCTTCTAAGTGCCATAAAAACTCTAGGCTAAGTTCCAGCAGCCACAACCCAGGACCTTGACACCAGCGTCTTCCTTTCTGACTGTGCACCAGTCCAGTCCTTTTGCCCCAGATCTCCAATCTGATGGTAAACCCGCCAAGGACTCTGTTGGCCTTCACTGCCCCAGCCTTGGTTAGGATCGCCCTGTTCTAACATGAGCTTCTGTGCCTTAGTGGCTGAGACGTGGGTCATCTCATGTCCTGACTGCTCCTGGGGCCCTCTTCACACTGGTTATCCTAGGATCTGATGGGAGAGACAACATTTGTAAACCCACAAATAAGAGCTATACCTTCTTCCCAGGAAAATGGGGAGCTCTGCTTTACTGGTTCTATGATTCCTGGATGAGTTTTCTAAGTCTGTATTCTGCAAAATGAAAATCATAATAGTACCAATCTCATGTGATTTTTATAATTTAAATGACAGAATGCATGTAAAGCATTGAGCACGCACATGCAAAAAGATAATAAATATTATGTAAAATGTTGCTATCATAATTCACCTACATTTCTAAAAATAAGGTGCTTTAAGTGACCCTCTGCAGAGTGAACATCTGCTTAAAGAGTCTGTCTCAGTCCACTCCTGTTGCAGCTGGAATCTTCTCTCAACCAGGGCTGCTCTCATCTACACATGCACCAATTAATGGTCGCAGCGCCCTGGCTACATAAAAAGCTAATGCCGACCTTTCAATGCATTGAAGTTGTTCTCAAGGTTATTTCGCATATTGTTGCTCCTTGTCTTTCATTTCTCTCTGAGTCCCCTCCACATTCACATGCATACACCAGTTACTTTAAAAAGAAAAACGCTTTCAGAAGGCAGTAAGAAACATCTAATGTAATCCCTGTTCTATTCTCATGATTCCTCATACAGAGAAGTATACTGGAGGAAATGTTTAAACTCATTAAAATTAAATAATGCATTGCCTGTGTTACTGTATCTCTTTAATAATAAAGAGCATCACTGTCTCTGTTTAACGATAAAGGTTGCCCACATTTTTGTAGTTCAAGTCCTGAGATGGCAATTGCTTTGCAAGTGCCCAGCATTCATTTTTCTCCTAGAAAAGAAGTCCTTATAATTGTTGCTTAAACCTGATTAGGATAGGGAAATGAAAGGAAACTAGGATTTTAATGGGCTGGTGAGCTTAAATGTGACTCTATTGAGCACACCAAATCATTAGTAGATGTGAATGTGACTGATGGAATATTGCATCAAGAGCTGTTAAGAAAAAGGTTCCCTTGGCATGTTCACTTCTGGGAAAGCCATTCAAATTCCTCCTTCCCCAACCTTTCCTCCTCCTGGTACTGAAATTATCCATTTCAGTACTTAATCTGTTTTCCCTCTAAGATATAGATACAAGCAGAATCATTCGTTCTATCCACCAGATCGCTATGCTGTACCCAAAACTACGTCAGCCACTGGAGACACAGCAATGATGGCACCATGTTCCTACCTTAAAAGGACTCATGATGCAAGGCACAGCCGCACGAGAGAAGGACTCTAACATAGAGGAAGGGAATGTGGAAGCCAGAACAATGGAAGAGTGCTGCTGAACTGGGCTTGCTGGGAAAGCATTACAGACAACACGTTTCAGCAGGGCTTTTAAGGCTGAGGAGTTCACCAGGACACAAGGGGCCTTGCATGTGGGAAAAAAAGAGTAGAGATTTGAAGGAAAGTGCTTAGTGTTTTCATAGAATGGCAAGCCCGACGCTAAGGGTAAAAGGAGAATGTCTTGTTGGGTTTTGTATCAACAAATACAAAGGACGCTTTTTCCACAAGTCACAGAAAGCTGGACCACTGGTACCCTGAGCCATGAAGGTATTTACTGTATACTTCAGGAAACTCTGTGGGTTTTGAATGGCTCAAGGGTCATTCTGTGACTGGGTCATGTCATCAGATACAAGCCCTGCTCTGACTGTTCTTCTCTTCTCCCATCCCCAGAGCACTGGCCTTCTGCCCCGGGGCTTGTCACCCCACCATGGCGGCTGCCACAGTAGCTGATATCACTTCCTCATCTGACGTCCCAAGAAGGAAAGGAGGAAAATAAAAGTATTCCAGAACCAAGTCCCCCAGCCAACCTCGTCTTAGATCTGAAAATAGGTCATGTGACCAATCCCACATGTGAGGGAGAATCTGAGGGTTTAGAAAAGTGAGTCTCTGGCAAAGGGAATGAAATGGCCTCGCCTGGATTAGCGCAGCGCTGATTTATCTCTGAGGATGGGCGCGTGGTCAGGTCAATAACCAACAGGGCCACACCTTTTATTATTAATGCTTGCTGCTGCTGCTGCTGCTGCTGCTGCTGCTGCTGCTAAGTTGCTTCAGTCACGTCCGACTCTGTGAGACCCCATAGATAGCTGCCCACCAGGCTCCGCTGTCCCTGGGATTCTCCAGGCAAGAACACTGGAGTGAATTGCCATTTCCTTCTCCAGTGCATGAAAGCTAAAAGTGAAAGTGAAGTCGCTCAGTCGTGTCTAACTCCTCACAACTCCATGGACTGCAGACCACCAGGCTCCTCCATCCATAGGATTTTCTAGGCAAGAGTACTGGAGTGGGGTGCCATTGCCTTAATACTTGACACACACACACAAAAACAGCATCAAGAAAAACAACTCATAATCCAGCTTAAAAAAGTTACTCACTGCCAACATAGTTAAATCCCCTTTACAGAGCCCACCAAGATTCCTTTGCTCCCTTCTTCCTACCCAGGAAGAACCCTCGGCCCAGATTTTGGAGATTTTTCATTTATTTATACTTCTTTTTTTCTTGCATATATATTTCTCCCTGTTCAATTAATAGAATTATGGTGTGCATTGAACTTTCTTGTAGATATCATACTGCAAATATTCATTTGCAAATTGCTTTCTTTTGATCAATATTATGTTTGTGGAATTAATCCATATTGATTCATGTAGCTCTAGTTCATTCCTTTTCACTGCTATGTGAATTCCATTATAGATATAACAATTTATTTCTCCTCTGCATGGACACTGGAAAGTTGCCAATATTTTGCTGTATTTATAAATACTTCTATGATTGTTATTTTTCATGTCTTCTAACATACATGTGTAGGTACATGCCTGCATATATGTGTATATGTATGTGTAGATATTAATTCATCTAGGATATATATCTAGTGGTGTTTTTCCCATGGACTGTTGCCCTGCAGGCTCCACGGTTCGTGGACTCTCCCAAGCAAGAATATTAGAGTGTGTTGCCATTTCCTTCTCCAGGAGATTTTCCTGATCCATGCATTGAAACTTCATCTCCTGTATTGTAGGCAGATTCTTTACACTGAGCCACTTGGGAAGCCATCTCGTGGTATCCTTCTGAACAATAGTGTACATGCATCTTCAGCTTATTGTTGCCAGTTTCCAAAAGGGTGGGTAAGAGGTCCCATCACTCCGTACCCTAACAAAACTTGATCCTGTCAGACTTTGCATTTTTGCTAATCTGATGGTGTGAAACAACATCTAATTTTAGTTTTAATTTGCATTTCCCTTATTAATAATGAAGTTAAGTATCTTCTCATATCTTTTCATGTGTTTCTTAGCAATTGATGTTTTCACTTCAGTAAATTATATCTTTCCTGCCTGCTTTTACTAACCTGTCTTTTTCTCTTCAATTTAGAGAAGTTCCTTATGTAATCTAGATATTAGTTCTTTGTATCTTCCTCACTTTTTTTAAGGTATCTTTTGATGGACAAAAAATTTTTTGTTTTAACACAAATTGACCTTTACGGTTTTTGCAATGGTTTGTGGGTTTGGGACATTATGAATTTTTTTTTCCATCAAGTTCATAAAGATGGTCTATTTTCTTATAAAAGCTATTAGACTTTTATATTTTAGTCTTTCTACAATTAAAATTTCAGCCCATATGATGCTGGGGATGTCACTGTATTTTTCAGCATATAATAACCGATTGCCAGTAAGTAAGTTGACTGAATAGTGTCATTCTTTTCACTGAGCTGCAGTGCCAGCCAGATATGCCTGGAGTGTTCTGGGCTCTCCAGCCTTTGCCATTGATCTATTTGCCTGTGCAGTGCCACCCTGTCCTCACTAAAGCTTCATGATCTGTCTTGGGAGCTGGCAGGGAGAATCCCCCATCTTGTTCTTCACTTTCAGAGGTGTCTGTTAGCACAGCAAGACGTATGGGGGCACCCCATCTGGCTCCCTCCAGCCAGTCTACACAACACCGGCTGCTGCCTGACTCTGTAAACCACTAGTAGCCTCTTTCACCTTTCAGTTGGCAAATCCAACAAAGGATGGGACACTTTGTACTTCTTTGAGTTGAAAGACTCACTTCCCATTTCAAGTCCCATCTGAAAGCAGACACCCCACGGACCACTCCAAGCTCACCTGTACTCCCTGCCCATGCTCACCCACCTCCTTCTTTACCTGATTGGGTGAGAAATAACTTTTGATTGTACCTCTCCCAGACCTCCCAGCCTGTCCAAACTTTCAGAATCAAATTTAATGTTCAGACTTTCTCTTTCTCGTTTCCTTCCACTTGTCTTGTTCAAATAACCTACCAAATTCCAAATTTTGTTTATGTACTCCTAAGTGCCGTTTTACATGCATTTATATTTGTAAGTGCCTTCAAATATATTTTATGGAAAGGTGAAATCTAATTATACGTATTGTTTTACAGAGAAGGGGCTACTCCTTGAGGAGATGAAGCAATGAGTGCAAGAATGTGTGGTGCTACCTGGGTTAGAAGTCAAATCCTAACATCCACGCCAATGTCCTCTCACTTCTTCAGTCTCGTCCTCCTCTTGGGGGGCAGGGGGAGGGGGCCTTCTGGTTCAGAGAACAAAATGTCCAGTGGCCAACAAGGCTGATGAGGACTTTCAGTTTCCTTTTTGCTGAGGGCTATCCAAGAAACTGTAATGAAGCAGAACTTGGCTTTAAGGAACTTGACACCTAGGCTGTGTGTGTGTGTGTGTGTGTGTGTGTGTGTGTGTGTGTGTGCGCGCACGCACATGCTGGTATACCCACTTTTATAATTAAGTATGCATCTGAAACTCTGCAGAAATGGTGGCTTCCTTGTGCCAATTCCTTTCTGATTCCTAACCCCTCATCCTAATCCCTCAGCTCTCCCCCTAAGGCATAGAGTTTTATTAACTGCTCAAGAAAGGGGGAGAAATCTTGACACCAACTTAAAAGCTCTATTTGCCCAGCAGGAACCATCATTTTTCTCTTAGCACAGAAACCCTGAACTAACAAGCCAGAAGCCCTGTCCAGAAGGCAGGAGAAAGAATTCAGCAAGTTGTGAGTGAGTTAGCACAGATGAGGACAGGCCCAAGGGCCAGCTCACTCAAGCTTGGGAGCGGTGGGAATATTCCACTGGACAGTAAGTGAGTCTGCCCCGGTGCGGGGTGGGCAGGGAGGGAGAGGGCCACAGTCACTCCCTCAGAGCCTGGGCAGGCCCTTCTCGCTTGCCTGTGCATATGCCCAGGAGGCCCTACTCACAGGTACAGAGCTCCGACCTGGCAACTCTTGCACTCAAGAGGGCATCATCGCAACCACCTGCAAGGCTCTTAAAGCAGACTGTGGCCCCGGCTCAGTCTCTGATTCAGTGGGCTTGGAGTGGGCTCAGGGAATTTGCACTCCTAACATGTTCGCAAGAAAGTGATGCTTCTGGAACACAAGCCACCCATGGGAACCATGGCTCCACTCAGTTCAGTTAAACAGGGAAAGACAGCTACACAGATGTCAGGCGCTATGGGGACAGAGAAAAAATAAGACCCAGTCTATCCCTCCGGGATTCAGACACCTTCCCTGCCTCCTGCCAAGATGCTTCTTATGCTTTTGAAATAAGTGTGTGTTTCCAAAACCAGTTATTTAAAAAGAAACACCCAGGAAGCTTGAAATATATGGACTCCTAAGTTCCTCCCAGAAAATTCAGAATTAGGAATTTGCATTTTCCAACAAGCTCCCCAGATAAATTTTATGATCATGAAAGTTCAAGATAGATATAAGGCCTGGTTTTCCAAAATGCCCAGAAGTTCTGTCATAAGACAAGTCCCAGAAAAACCTACTAATGTTCCCACTTCTGTTACCTATTATCTGTCACAAGTCATTCTAAAATAAACTGGTTCTTTCTCATAAAAGATTTCAAATAAGTAGCCCAGAAGAACAAGGAGGGTGGGAATTAGTAAAAAGCCTTGAGACCAAGGATAGGTGAAGTGCAGCAGGCTTGGATGGAAGACATGAGATGTTGAGAGGCGTCCCAGGATTTATGAGGTAAATTACAAAATAGCCACAATACTTGATAGCTCCTCCCACAAAAAAGTGGAATCTATTTCTTCTCATTTCTTGAATCTGAGCTGGCCTGTGACCTACTTTGATCAATAGAACATGGCAGGCTTATTCTAGAATGTGCCTAGAATGTGGCATGACGTGGTCAAAAGCTCCTCTAATCCTTTACAAGCCAGCAACTCCGGCCGTAGGCACAAATACCTGAGCAAGATAGGTCAGACCAGAACTGTCCTGCAGAGTCCAGTCCAAATACTGAGCCAAATGGATGGCTGTTCTCTCAGGGCATTAATTTTTGGTAGTTTGTTATGTAGCTAAGTTAACTGAGACAAGAAAGAGGCCAGGGGGTGTCTGGGGAACCCTAAAACTCAATTCCATCATTAGAGCATTTTGCCCTAGGCCAGATCTAAATACTGAGCCCCTGCTGTGTGAGAAGGCCACTTTCTGGCTTCCTCACTCTCCAGCACCCCACTTAAAATTCAGAGCTTTTCACTGAGCAGTGAACAGGAAAACTCAGATCCTTCCAACCCTTCAGCTTTGCTCACTGTCCCATCTCCCTAAACAATGGGTAACAGCTGCCACTTGCCTCCACTGCCATCTAAGAAGGCAAAGTGGGTCAGGTCCCTATTAATACCCATCTGAGGAGCATCTTGGCACATCCTGGGGACAGTGAACCTGGAGAACGCTCTGTGCTCTGGGTATCCACATTGAGCTAATTCTTAATAAGCAAGGTAGCTGAGAAGCAGGCGGCCAGGTGATGGATGGAGAACTCTTAGTGATGGCCTGAGAACCTGTCAGAGGGACTCCAGCTCCGTCTGTTCTCGCTGGGAAACTTGGGACAGGTGCTTAACCTCCGTGGACCCCAGGAAGTCAGTGGCTGCATTTGGTCACCCACAAGTTTCTAAGGTTCTATAGAACAGAGGATGAAGCTCAGGAAGGAGATCTGGGCCACATTTCTGAGCCAGCTCACTTTGGGCGGGTGCAACCCATGCAGTCCATAGCACCCAAGGCTCAGAGAGCCCCCTGCTTGGTTTAATGCTCAAGTGTCACCATCTTTGGATCCTTAATGATTTTCTCTCTGAACTTGGGTTTTGTGAGTGAAGTCTGACGGGACAATGGAACACGTATATGAGTAGAGGAGATAAACACTAAGCGTGTCCATCTCTACCCCCTGCCATCACACTCCCAGATGGTGTTTAGGCTCTCGAGGGGCACAGAAAGCAGGTGGCCAACAAAGGGGAATTCAGCACGATTCATGTATATGACTGGGTAAGGGGTACACTGCCGGCCCTGAAAGGTCATGCTTTCTGTTCAAACCAGAACTTGCTCCAATTGCAGCTGTGAGTTCTGAGAAACGTGAACAAACAAGGAAATTGCTGTGGGTTGAACTGTGTCCCTGCCCACAGATTCATGGTCTGGAGTCCTAATCCTCAGCACCTCAGAATGTGACTTAATTTGGAAATAGGGTCATTGCAGCTGTAATTAGCTTAAACGAGGTCATATTGGAGTAGGGCAGCCCCTACTCCAATATAACTGGTATCCTGATACAGTGGGGAAATTTGGACCCTGACATGTACAGGGAAAACGGCCTGTGGAGACTGGAGTCATACTGCCGCAAGCCCAGGCTTGCTCCAGAAGCTGGGGAGAGATCTGGAAGAGTCTTCCCTAGAGCCTTCAGAGGAGATGGCCCTGCCAGCACCTTGATCTCAGACCTCTCCCCCTAGAGCTGTGAGATGATACATTTCTGATACATGCCATGGCATGCCAACTCAGCCCAGGATTCTTGCCTGAAGAGTTCCATGGCCTGATGGGCTACAGACCGTGGGGTCGCAAAGAGTCGGACATGACTGAGCAAGTAACAGTAAGTTCCTGAGTCTGTGGTTCCTTGTTAGAGCATTCCTAGCGGAGGAAACCTGAACGCTACCATATCTTATCTTCCTCGTGGTACTCACCTTTGTTAGTCAACCACAGATGCTGAAAATGATGACACAGAAGGAAAGGGAAAGATGGTTAACTCATAATCCCTTTTCCTGTCTGTCGTCCTTCCTGACTCATCGTCAGCCAAATATAGAGTCACGGTGGAATGTGCACGAACCCAGCTGTTTTAAAACTGTTTTAAATTTCACTTCTTAGTACATGCACACTTGGTGCAGCATTTTGACTCTTCTGGTAAGAAAAAATATAAGATGTGTATAAGAGACAGGAATTATGGAGTATGTGTCCTTTGGTGTCTGGATTCTCTCGTTTAGTAAGT